>RAHM01000012.1:8748603-9002440 GCA_003713295.1 Parotia lawesii
GGAAAGGAAAGGAAAGGAAAGGAAAGGAAAGGAAAGGAAAGGAAAGGAAAGGAAAGGAAAGGAAAGGAAAGGAAAGGAAAGGAAAGGAAAGGAAAAAGAAAAGACCTCCGCATATTTTTTATGATGCCAGGTAATAATTAAATGCTTGGCATCTGAATGATATTTTGACAGAAAAATCAGAAACTGACAAAAAAAAAAATAGACAATTAACTTGCAATATAACATGAAGAAAGTTAAACATACTACTCAGACTTTGCTAGTCCATTTTTTTTTTATTTGAAAATGGATCTGGATGTTGTTTTCTAAAGAAATTCAGCATCTATTTTTCCTAGTTTGTTTCCTTTCTACCTGTCAGTGATGTTACATTTCATTAAATAATAAAATCCCTGCCAACATCTGAAAGAGTAATGTCTCTTTGTTAGTTTACTTGCCAGACTAACAGAGAGAAAAGAGTAACAGAGAGAAAAAAAACCCCACAGGCTGCTAATCAAAGTTTTAGAATTCACCTTCAAGCTGACTACGCCATAGTAACTTTAAGGTCACCGTGAATGAAACAATTGATGGATGAGAAGTAATAACGCAGACAATTTTTAGTTTCAAGTATCAGAATAACTCAAAATGTCCACACTTTAATTGCTTTTGTCAAAACACGTCTTTTAGGAGAAATCACTTAACACCAGTATTGTGAAATGTCATAAGAAATAGCAAACTCAAATACCTTTTCTTAAATGATATAACACTATTACATTTTTGAGTGTGGTACTTCTAAGGTGGACACTGAAAATTTATGTTAACTGTTCCTTAGTACAATTTAATTTTGTTCTGTTTTATTAAACATGTATCTTCAACTGAGGAAAAAGATGATGCAAATGAAGATGAAAATTATATTGACTAAAATATTAAATAAAATAGAATATAATGGTAGTTAAAATCTCATTAGTACTGTAATGTATAGCTTGGTCTAAAAATACTCTTTTTCAAATACATGTTCTATAGTTTGTATAATGCTTCTATTGATTAATATAGCTTAATTAAGTAGAGTTGAATTGCATAGTTATCAGGAAGATAGACTTAGATCTGGTCATAAAGAATTTGTCAGTTTGAAACAATGAAGGATAGCTGGGAGGAAAAAGATATGAAAAAGTAACAAACAAGATATCTTTTGTTTAAAGTACAGTTTAAATTATTTCATGGAGTGAGAATCATGAATGTTATTTCCTTAAGTCTGAGCTGTCCATTTAGACTCTCATCAACAGAGGGAGAGGGTCACTTCCAGGTGAAAGATTTCCCTCATCCAATCATAGTGCCTGAGATAGTTGGGCTGAATATAGGTTGGGAAGTAATATCTGTCTCCACAGGCAAAAGAGAAAGCTTTGACTCCCAGCTTGGACCAGGTGACTCACATTTGCAGACAGAGGTAATATGACTGACTACCTGAATCATATTTCAACACACTTACCTAGCAGAAATATTTTGCAGCATGATACAGGATCAGAAAATAAAAGAAAATAAAACAATTAACAAAAAGACAGATTGTCATGATTCTACATATTGATGTTACTGAGAGTGATAAAAGAACACTCAGGCTATGACTCAGTGTCATGACTACAGACTTTTAGTGAAGTTTGTGCTCTAAATCACTCAAAAAAGTATCGACAGGGCAGAATAACATTTCTGGTACTCTGACATTTTGCAACTCACTGTCTAGTTGATAGTGTTGAAAGGTGCACTAGAACTTGATGTCATAAAATATGATACAAGAAAAATATTAAAACAAAACTGAAGCACAATTTTAGCAATTATCAGAAAAAAAAAAGAAGTTGAAAAACTCCAATCTGCGTTACAGTAAGTGACTATATGAAATTAACTGAATTACTGGATGTAAAGGTGTAAAATCTTCCCCTGCCCTTCCTGTGCAGAGAGTGTATATTATCAGTTTGTGTGCACAGTGTTTTTCTCTGAAACAATCTCCATAAAATATATGGTAATGAATGAATGTCTCAGACTAAGAATTAAATATGTGCATTTACTCTGTGATAAATAAAGCTTACTTTCACTGAGAGTAGCATTTTTTAATATGAGAGTTGAAAAGATTTGGAGCAGAGAGCAATAACTTAACAAATGCAGATCATGTAAAAACAGACAGTTGGAAATTTCCTTTTTTTTCTTATTTTGCTTTATATTGTACACAGAAAATTGAGTACATGCATATCTCATGTTCTATCAATAAATACTTTTTGATGGTTGCTTCAGAATGTAAATTAACTTTAACTAAAATAAGATTTATTTGCTTATAAACAGATCTGTTTTCTCAGAATTGTCCCATGATTTGCCCAGTCCTCACTGTTCAAGATTTCTAGTGTGGATTTAATTTGTTATATCTCTAGGGATCTACTACTTAAATCACTGTACCTAATCTAGAAGGCCTGTACTGCAGCCAAAGAAAAGGAATAGGCATTTTTAGGGCATGATTTTTGTAATGTATTTTAAATATTTACTTTTAAATGAGATGAATAATTCTTTCAAAATACCTTTTCTTTTTACTGGGTGACTATTTCAAAAATATCTATCTTTTAGATATATAAGGTTTAACAAGATGGATCAGATCTTCAGTGACTCAGTCAACTAAAAATCTAGCCACTGGGACGCTTGAAAATAGAGCATAAACCTGTTCAGGTTCATGGGCCAACATTTCTGCCATAACATTATGCTGAGCTTTATGCAGTCATTGTCTACAACTCATCTATCATAAAGGAGGAAATAGTATTCCTCAGGGAGGATTCATTCTTCATTTACAGTTCGAAGAATATTTACAAAGTCACCTAAAGCCGGTCTCAACAGAGACAAGAGTTTTCCATAAAGACCTAAGAAGAGGAGTAAATGAGAATACAGCTCCTTATCTACTCTGTGCTCTTAGAACTTAAAAGAGCATATTTATACTTTAGAAAGAGCAGAAAGTGAAACTCCCATGGTTATTATACTGGTGCTGAGGTAATGCCTGATAGATTTTGGGTTTGTTTTATTTTTGCTTTGTTCATCATGCTAATGGAAGTACAATACCAGCTTTTCACCTTCTCAAAAAGTTTCTGCACATTTATTATTGAGACACACTGAAGTAAAATACAGCATTAATAACTGATAAAAACTTTCTAAAGATGATGAGTTTCCCCTGAGATTTTTTTGAGAAATCAAGTACTCATTTGATGAGAAGCAAAAAACTGTCACGGATCAGAAGATAGCTAAGAAGTGGGAAACAAAGAGTAGGAATTAATTATTATTATTATTCAACAGGGTGAAGGTTAACATATCACGAGCTCTTAAACAGTACTGCAAAAGAATTTTAATGGTCCTGTAAAAGTGTATGGCAGGCAGGTACCAAAATTGCATGGGAGTGTTGAACAATAAATATCTGTCTGCCCTACGTGTACGAATAGAAAGCGCTCTCGCATGTGGGGCTGTAACAATCCAGTGCTGGGGAAAACACAGTTACCCCCAGAAAAACAGACAACATTCTACTGACATAAAGGTGTCCTTTAAAAATGTAAGTTATTTTGCTTTTTGAACTAAAATTATTCCCTCCTCTCAAAACAAAACAAATAAATCCTTCCCTAGTCTGGAAAGTTTTAAAGCAGAATATCTATGTCCAAGCACAGAGGATTATGTCCACTTCAGACATTTCTTAAAGTGACAAGCTGTTTGGTATGGGCAAATCTTAAGATGGTTTATGAGGCAGACTGAGATATTTAAAAAGGTAGTTTGTATATCCTTGCTATCTTTGTATAACATTGATAAAGAAAGTTTCAGAAGCAATGTTGGGAACGATAACAACATTTGAGTTCTTTATAATGATTTTCTAGGTAGTTAGTACATTATCTGCTCTTCGGAGCATGCTTGTATAGCTAGTCCACAAGGAAGATATCTAARTAAAAGATACCCAAGAAACGGGTTGTGCTGCACTTTTGTCTTCTTCAGACTGATCTTTCAACATTGAAATATAATTTTTGTATTCCTTTAGAAATATGTTTGCATATTTTTATAGCATAATGCAGAATGTTTAAAAAAGTTATTTTTTCTTTGACTAAGTTTTAATAAGCAGCATTCAGGACTCACCTCACTCCTATAAGATCTAATTTAATTCAAGCACCTGTTAATACTCAAAAATGAAAATATGATCCTTCATTTGGATATGGATTACAGCAGATAATTCTACATAAGTCTTGAGAYGTAATCTAATTAATGGTCGTTTTAAAAAAGTAATGTCCCTTCAAATAAATAGTATTGCAAACTTTCTGCAGATTTCTGACGATCAGAGAGAAGATGTTACTTTAGACAGACCGCCACAATCTGCATGTTTGCTTCCTGGTAACTAAGGTATGTCATTTTCTTTTGGGCACACAAGATATATTTGATCATTTCACAGTTATTGATTAACACCTCAAAGCCATCTTCGTGCCTATCAGTGGTAGATAAGAAGTGAAAGAACAAGAGCAAAACRGGATAATAGCCAAAGTGACCCACAGCAAGAGACAGCAGGAAGCTGCTACAGTCTGCTGAGAAAACCTGATGTTTATGCATAGTTGCACACATATGCATAGGTACACGAATGCTTACAACTATCCATAAAAGAAAGTATTACCAAGTATTGAAATAAATTTTTAATATATTTCAGACTTTTTAATTTTTTTTAATGGGGAATAAACTAGTAGTATCACTGACAGTGAACTGATATTGAAGTAACCAAATCCAAAAAAACACACAGTCAAAATGAACTCCTGAAGTTAAATAAACGATAAATAGTAATACTATTTACTTAATATGCTGTGTATAGGATAACTTAATACGCTGTTTATAGGATAGAATATAACTGCTATATTCTCTCTTGACTAGTGTTTTTCTTCACAATCTTTTTCAGACACTSAAAAAAAAATTTTTTTCTGAAGAACCTCGTGCTTTTTCTTTACACTAGAACTTCCAAATGGATTTATAATGCCTTTCTTTTGCTTTATAGATGCCAAAGCTGCTTTCTTTCAAAAGTATTTCAAGTATACCACTTTAAGACTAACAATCTCCAAGTCTTTAACCTTGCACTTAAATGCACCATTACTTCTAGTTAGTTTCCCCTTAAAGYGGAGTTTCAAAGTGTAAAAATCAAATAGAAGTCAGAAATTATGATGAATCAGTAATTTCCACATATATACATTTATGAATTTATGCTTGTATGTATACAAGTGTAAAGAAACAYCTTGCACATATAACCCTCATAAAATTCAGTCTGGGAACTGAAAAGCAATCTGCATTAATTTGTATTGCTTTGTTTGCACGTCAGTACAGCAGAAGAAATCCATTCACTTAGCAGCTGCCATTTTAATACAGACCCTTTTCCAGTGTAGGATTTCCCTTTAAAGGTTATCTCAAAACACTTATCCATATCCAATAGACAGTTGCACAAGTGCAATGTTGTAACTGGAAATCATTTTCTCACACTCCTGTATTGCTGTAACATTCAGTTAATTGATACTATTTGTTAAAGCATCTGTAATGAAGAGTACTGTATTTCCATGCAATAAACCGGATTCATTAGTCTGTTGCTAAACACTGTGGTTTTGAAGAATGGATAAGAAGCTGCAAGAACAAAGTACTTTCCCAGTTCTTGCTTCATTAAACAGTCTGAAGGGCTTCTCCAAAGGGCACAGCCTTGAATGCGTAGGTTATCTCAACTAAACCTCTGCACTGAAGAACCTACTTCATCGGGAGAGACCCCTCTGTGCCTGTATGTGAATGATAAAAAAGAACAAAAGATTCAACTCATTCAAACAGAAGGCATTCATTGAATCCAGGTTCTGTATGGAGGCAGACTTTAGGATGTTTGAAGCACAACAGAACAGCGACGAAATAATTTACTCCAGTGTTACCAAGTTGGAGAGTGAAAGCTCTCCTATCTGAGGGAGGATTGTTTTGAAAGCAGATGAATCAAGTTAATTAGTAGTGTATATATCACAGATCATGAAATAGGCCTTCAGGATTTAAAAGTATCAACCTAATACTGTGAACATGCAGAATGGATTCTACATTTGCTTCTATTATAATATTTTTTTAAATAAATGAAATGAAATGAAATGAAATGAAATGAAATGAAATGAAATGAAATGGGGATGTGATTGAATGGCAGCATAATAACCTCTAAGAGCAAATCTCTACACAGAAGTCTTTAACAAAGTATTGTTACTAGGGCTTTCAAAATGATGCTATGCTTTCTGCAAGTAGCAAAAGCAAGAAAAGCAAAAATACACAGTCAGTCTTTGCCAATAATAAGCTTGACAAGTTCATCAGAAAGGTAATCCAACTAATAAGGCTCTGGTCTTATCAGCACTGGAGGAGAGTAAATGACAAACATGAGTAAGTTTCAACAGCAGATACAGATATTACAGATGTGAACTTCAAGTCTGCCTCTATTCATCCTGTAAGATATGTGATTCCAGGAAAAGAAAAACAGTAAAGTTTTCTTGTAACTAAAAAAAAAAAAAAAAAGCATTTTTAAAAGTTCAGTAAATATAAGCAATTCTTAAGGATTTGTCTTCCACTCTTAATGTATGTTAGGGTCACAGGATTTTGCAGTGGATCTGATTTACAAACTCACATATTAATAATAAYAAAATTCCTTGCCAGATTTGCTGTGGAAAAGAGGTTTATGTTCATGTTTAAGTGTTTGCCTGAGAGCTTCTTTCTCCTTGGCCCAAAAGCTTTCAAAATCAGTTCTCTTCAGTCYACTTTAAGGGATAGAGGTCTCAAGCAAGCTCATTATGTTGAGTTTTCTACAAATTGATGAAGTGGTATGGAAAAAATGAAGGTACCTCAGCTGAGGGAAAAACAGTGTCATGAGCACACATATTAGACCCTGGAAAATATATATCACATCAGAAAATGGAAGAGAATCCTTATAAATGTCCCACAAATGGGACAGGGTCAGCATCTTTTTGGGCATCAACTTTAAGCAATCTCAAGCGACGAAACTATAGAAAACCAGGCTCCTTTAGTTCTAATGCTTATACTCTTCCAAAATGCATTTGTGAGAAACAAAATTTTCTCCAGAATGGTTCCTGATTTTTTTCCCACTCCCCTTTATATTGAACTTTTCATCTGTAGATCCCACCAAGGCTAAGAAAGAAAGTTTCTTCATCACCCCTTTAAAAGGGTGACATATTGTAGTTTAGGTAAAATTGTATTATTCATGAAGAATGTCTTGTGTGAGGAAAATATCACACTAGTCCTAGAAGACATGAAAAAAACACATCTTTAAAATTGCATCTTTTGACATCACTTTAAATCTACTTGAGAATCACACTTATACCTGACAGGACTCTAACTCATGCTTGGCAACCAATTCTTTCAACACACAACTCAAACAGAGAAGACCCTTTTACCCTATTTCACAATAGGGAAGGTGGTCTTTTCCCAGGAAGAAAATTATGCAACTCTAAGCTACTAGTCCTGTAAACCTACAACAAGACATTTAAAAGCAAGAGTTTGGATTGTAAATAAAGACTTCAGTCTTAAAATTCCTCTCAAAGAATTAGATGTCTCCATAGTAAAAGTAAATTATTTTACAGTGCACATAATCCAGACTTTTCAGATACTATGGCATTTAAATGCACCTAAAAGAAGTTAAATATATGTAGTTGTTTCTACACAGAATATGAAGGAACAAAAATATCTGAGCTAGTCCTGTCACCAAAAGAAACATATTAAATCAAAAAACCACCTCCTTCTGGCAATTTTTTTCAATTCTGACTTCATCTTAAAGTATATTGACAAGATTATGAAAAATTTACATTTATTGTTTTTAATTTACAGCATGTTAAGGTGAAATTGGGAATTCTCCAGGTGATGACTGAAACGGCATGGAATTGTACCATGTCGGAAACATCCACAAACTTATGTAGAGGATAGGGGCAATAGGATGTGGACCAATATAACTGCTACAAACAAATTTTCCCCTGACATTTAGTATTTTGATTAGACTATTGTGGTTTTGTTAATACGTGTGTCCCTAAACGTATATCTGAACTGGTTGTTTATTTCAGTGGAGTTGCATTTCCACCAGAGTGCATACTCACATTCAAAATCTCATCTAACATACATATTACATTATTAATATAAGATATTCCTACGTGTGTAAGTTTCGTGACAAAATAACACTCTTTCCTGAAGACCAGAAGCCACGAAGCCACTGACAGACTAGTCCTGCATTTGTCATACTAGCACAATATTTTCTTTTGTTATTTTTAAGACAGTAATCACTAAACATGAAAAAAMCCCAGAAATATTAGACATAGGTGCATAAAACTGCAATTACATACACAGAAAGAGGCAAAAAAATTAATGTGAAAATTTGACTAACACCAAGATATTTTGGCCAAGAATAGATCTGACAGTTATAAGACTGGGTACAAAAGGTTGTCTGAAAAGTTTACCTGTGGAGTGAAGTTTGGTGTTTCACAAAATTTCCCTTCTGATAAATGATGTTTAGATTCACCACTGAACATTTCATCCAGCCCACAAACATGATTTATACTGTGCTGTTCATCTCCATTTGTTAGAATAATGCTTGCCATATCTCTAAGGWCTTTCACCTTCTGAATGATCTTTCACAGGTGAATGAGATGACTAATATAACGTACTGTGTCTAGAAAATAATGCTGYAATAAATTACAGACCTTACAGCATGTCTGTAAGAAAAAAAAGTTTGTAGATAGGCAAGTATTGGAATATTCACCAGCAGACGAAGAAGTATAGTGAAATAGAAACATGTTGCTTCCCACTGTTTTGAAATGGACCTGGTCTAGGAATAACTAACTCCATTTGGACCTGAAGGCTGATGGACATTTTCTTTCAGATAAGTTGATTGAACTGAAAACTCATACACATGTGTGTACACACATATGTGTATGTGTATGTGTATGTGCATGTGTATGTGTATGTGTATGTGTATGTATAGATATGCACATGTATATGTATGGAATCAGCCGTAATCAGCACACACATTTACATTTCTGCTAGGATTTGTTCCTAACTATAAAAGATCATTCCTAACAAGAGCAATGAGTTCAGTTACATGTTAGCCAGTATGGTGCCAGCAGGAGGATCCAGGAACTGCGGGCTTTTCAGCTTGATCTCAGTGCTGGGGAAGGTCATGGGGCACATCATTTTGAGACCCATCATGTGGCATGTACAGGACAACCAGCTTATCAGGCCCAGGCAGCATGGGCTTGTGAAAGGCAGGTCCTACTTAACCAACATGATCTCCTATGACAAGGTGACCCATGGAGTTGATGASGGAAAGGCTGTGGATGCTGTATGTCTGGACACCTGGTTATGAGCTGTAAAGGAGAAAAGGACCTCAGGATGTTTGTTCACRGCCACTGAACAGGAGCCAGCAGTATGCCCAGGTGGCCAAGAAGACCAATGACATCTTGGCCTGTATCACTAATCATGTGGCCAGCAGGACCAGGGCAGTGATCSTCCCTCTGTATTCAGCATTTGTGAGGTTTCACCTCGAATCCCGTGTCCAGTTCTGGGCCCCTCACTGCAAGAAGAGATGCTGGAGAGAGTCCAGAGAAGGGAAATGGAGCTGGTGAAGTGTCTGGAGCTCAAGTCTGATGAGGAGTGGCTGACAGAGCTGGGGTTGTTAAGCCTGGATAAAAGKAGGCTGAGGGAGACCTTTACTGCTCTCCACAGCTACCTGACAGGAGGCTGTATCAAGGTGGAGTTTATCTCTTCTCTTAAATTAAATATGAWAGGATGAGAGGAAATGGTCTCAAGCTGCAGCAGGGGAGGTCTAGACATTAGGAAAATATTCTTCACTGTAAGGGTTGTCATGCATTGGAACAGACTGCCCAGGGAAGTGGTTGAGTTAGCACCCTTGGAGGTATTTAGAAGATGTGTAGATGTGGCACTTAGGAACATAGTTTAATGTCGGACTTGGCAATGCTAGGTTAATGGTTGAACTCAGGTAATATCAGAGGTTGTTTCCTTTCCTAAGGAATTATATGATTCTTTGCTAAAAAAAGGGCTTCTATTGCTGATGATGTGCTGAATTATCTTTTACTATGAAARTGTGGCATACCACTCATTCACAGAAAGAAAGAGTTGTATTTATTAATATGGGTTTTTTTTCTCAAATACACACTAAATTAATAATAGCCCTTTCACTGAAGTGAGGGATGTTTAGAACAAAGTCTACCTTGCTGCCACTTTTTTTTCTGCATTCCTTGATGGTAAACTGTACATTATTTCTCAAAAATTTTGATAATAATAGTAACAAAGAGCTTTACTGAATGTGACAAATAAGAAGAAAGAGCTCAGTATTACCTCTTTGCTTTAAACTATAGTTTGCCATTTTAAGTATCTAAATGATACAGAGGATTCAGTACTAGAGAATCATGCAGGAGTTATTTCAAAGTAGCTAGCACTGATAATTATTATTGCTGTATATTCACRGAATAACTGAGTGTGCAATGTTCACTTCTTTCCTGTGACAATCAAGGGGCGTTTCTTCTACTTTATCATTCTTGATCTTTTTCTTGCATGAGCTCTAGTATTTGTATGGTCAGCCAGATCAGTTAACTGATCCAGCTGAAAATTTTCCCTRTGAAACCTATCTGTCCACTTCTTTCTGTGTGTGCGTGAAATTTTCCCCTGGATCACATTCCTATTCAGCTAACAGTGTAGTCTCATGAGTGCTAGCAATTGTATAAGAAAAGAGGTAGGAAGACATAACCAAGGGCAGGAAGGTGAGACTACTTCTCTTAAGCTGACTTAAATCAACTGTGAAATTGCATCCTCCTAACAGACTTTCACTGACTGAATGAAGTTCACTGCRAGAGACGAAATTAGATTTCATAAACGTACCCAAAACTCAAGTACTACTTCCAAAGGTGGAATATTTATATTTTCATTCTCATACATTTCGAGGATTTTTTTTTTGAGAAGAGCTCTTTCCTTCTTCCCCCATCCAAAATTTGCTTTACTGTTAGACATTTTCACTATCAAGAATATGAATATGGAACAGTCACTTGCAATAACTCTTCACTTCAAAGTGACGTCAGATAGGAAGTCAGTTCTAATGTCTTGCAATCCACATTGGGCAATTCAGAATGACAGTGAAAATTAACAGATCTATGCTAAAATTATATTCTCAGAATGCCCATAGATATTATGCACACAGAGAATTACTCGCATTTTTAAAAGTGAGTGATAGTTTATTCTAGAAAGCATGTTACAGAGCCCCAGAAATTTTTCTTCTGTAAAAAAGCAGCAAGTGTAATCACGGCATTTTTGTTAGTTGAAGCRGTAGTCAAGATGACTGGAAAATCATGGGCAGTATAAAATAATGGATTCTGTGCATTTCACATCATTTCTCAATTTTCTGCCACCTGGCAATAATACTATCCATTTAGCAGCCTCTATGGAGGGCAGCAGTTTGTAAAAATGCTTGAGTCAGATGAAAACTGAAAGCACAAGAGAAAGAAATATAAAGGATGATCTGTACAAAGAGCAAAGAAAAGAAGATTGTGAAATAGAAAGGAGACTGCTCTAAGAAAATCAAAAGAAAAAGAAAGAGATATGAAAAGTGGAAGTGATACAGGTACTTAAAACTGGAAGATGGAAATTTCCCTCATTAAATATAATATTGTGATATTTAATAGCTGCATCTGAACTTCCAAATTCACACGTGTGCATGCAAAGCCCTTTGTGCAATGTATTTTGCCTTTTGGGGTGAAACATTTTGCGAACGTTTTTCTCTCCAACAACATCCATATGACCTGTCTGTGACAAAGAAGTGATTTGGTAGGAAAGGAACTTTAGCACATATTGAAGTAGGACCTCCAGGTGTACCATAACAAATATCACTCAAAACCACAACTCTTATTTCCCCATTAGCTGAGCGGAAAGGCCCACTTTTAAGAAAACCTTCACATCGGCAAATGTCTCCACATCCAGGAATTACATTCAATAACTATGCAAAATGCTCATGAGAAAAGCTTAGGGCTTGACACACCTGTAAAACACAAATAAAAATATCAAAAGAACTGAATTCCAGATAGATTGTGAAAATGTCTTTTGTTCTAGTTAGACTGAAAATTCAATAGAAATTTTCATTGTGCCTATATCTGTGGATTTAAACTTTTGCTTGTCATTAGATGTTCACAAACTAGAATGAACTCAGCCTGCAAGAAGCCCTCAAAACCACRAAATTTTGAGGTGATGACTCTTTTTTTGCTCTTATAAATGTTATATACTTAATAAAATATAGGATAAAATACACATTTTACTGGCTCAAGTCCAATCTGAAGACTCTCATTTTCTAGTTTCATCTCTCTGGATTWCAGTCTTCCAAGATCAAGGACTCCAACCTGAGAGGTATTGGTTTTCTCTCTAGCTAGTGGAGTGAAATTCCAGAAAACAATKAATCCAGCTTAATTTACAACCAAATTAAATGCTTTCCTGGAGTGGCTTCCCTACCTTTCACCTCTGACTGTGGAAACTAAAAACRTCAACCATCTAGCCAGCCAATGCTAGTTGCAGTGAATCTAAACTTTAAACTCTGACTCAGCCAAAGAACTAATACACTAAAATYCACACTGAAGATTCTGCAAAATCTGTCTCAGCTCTTGACTACTAAGGAGGTACCTAACTTTTTACACTAAAATACTTAAAGAAGCTGTATGACACTGTGTGTCTGCATTTGTAACGCTTGCCTAAGACAGAAATCAAGAAACAAGACACCGTTCTGCCTGAGCGCCCTGTGGGACTTTTCTGGGAATGACTGCTGTATGGCCTGTGAGAATGAGTTCTGCACAGCATCTGTTTGTAGTTGCCACAGCTTTTTTTAAAACATCACCAGAAAAGGTTGATTTATCCTCAGTTTAAGTACCAAGAGGTTACAGTAATCCCGTGGGAATGGGGAAAGAGATGGTCACAAGCCTGACACTTTCATGCTTCAAGAAACTGCCTCAGCAGTCAGGTTGCAGGTTAGTGCAGGCAGAGGGAAGAGGAAACATCCACACACCAAGAAAGATGTGTGTTTACATAGCAAGAAAGCAAGGTGGTGTTTGTTTTGTTTCTTTCCTCTTCCCTAATCTTTCCTGATTCCCCATTAGCCATACAAAGAATTCATTCATTAACAACTGCTAGAATAAATTGTACATAGTGACAAATTGATGATCTGACAAACATCCCTAGAACATATTTAACYTTATTTGTAGGAATAATTCCAAACTAGGATGTGAGACAATTRGTGTACACTTTCTTATTCAATAGACAACTGCAAACTGCAGAGTAAATATCTTCATCCAGGATCTCTTGATCCCTAACAAACAAGTCTCTCTGGTCTCTTATTATATAGGAATGATGAGGTATTATTTAGTCTTTTTTTTTTTTTTCCCACTTGCCAAAATGTTGACTGATTGAGTAAATTAATTCTTATTCAAACAGTTTCCTGTAGAAAAGCTCTTTTACAAGCCTCCTGTTTCTGTACAGCATTCAACACATTCTGTTTTACTTTGTGATAAAAACAGAGAAACCAAAAAGCCAAAAAAAGATACAAAACACAACAAACCCCTGCTTTTAGTCTGCTAAAAATTAAAACTAAAATCAAACCCGTCATACATATATGCAAAAGTTGATAGCAACGGGAGAAAACTGAGTTTATTTCAATTTAGCAATCAAAAGACCACCAATCCTTCTGCCTTCAAGTATTAGCAACCCAAACATGTAAAAACACTCTTCTTCCAAATCGTTAGCAGTGGAGATAATTGTAGGGACATGAGTCTGAATTCCTTGTGGCACTGAACAGCAGTCTTAGAGCTGCTGGTCTGTTTACTTTCTTGGCTGCGGGGTTAATGATATAGACAGCTGAACAATTGGAAGGGAATTGAACTGTGTATTGCAAGGTATTTCTCAAGTGCCAAGAGGATAGTTGACCCTGCTGTGCTTTCATTTCCAACCCACCCAAAATTATTTTTCCGGAAAATCTCCTACCGATCTTATGCGTATAATAGCTTAAAATTGTACACTTTCCTTTCCTTGTGGGGGTGTTTTTGAGGTACCGTTTCCCATCCAATTTATGATACAGTACTAACTTTCTATTGTGAAGGCTTGTGTTCCAACCTCTTTCAAAATATTACAACAATTTATAACAGAAAGACATTTGAAATTTAAGAGAAGACAAAATTAGTTTAAATTTGCTGTTGTGAGGAAGTTCTTTCTTCTATCTTACCAACAGAACAGACTCAAAATATAGGAAGTCTGGCCTGAAAAGCAGAAAAACCTGAGAATACACTTAAGGGTTTACAGAAACTCTCCTTCTGAACAGTCTTCCTAATTCTCTGTTGCATTTCATGGATCAAAGGACGTGATATGCCAGAAAAGAGAGCAAAAATGCACTTTACACAGCTATTCCAAGGCAGAAATTTTGTGCATATGGGTCCCTTCAGGGAAAAAATATGTGCAGTATGATTTTTCCTTTATTTCGTATTTACCTGCTACTAGATCAGAAGCTTCACTTTCTCAGACTGTTTCAAAAATTTTTCATATTCTTCCAAAAGGATATGAAAGACCTCAGAAATAAATTTAATAGCTTTTATCAAGTTCTTGTAAGAGTCAGGGATTAAATATCTCTCTGTGACCCTGAATCTATAAAAGTCTATCAGGTAGACTATACAAATTGCATGGCAACCTAACCCAAACAAGGATCAAGGCTAAATAAGACCAGATAATAAATGTCTGGGAGACCAGGAATGTGTATTCCCGTACTGTAGTAAAAGAAAAAAAAAAAAAGAAGGAATGACCACTACCTCTCTTCCTGGAAGCCAGTGCAAGATCTCACATGATTACAACTTGAACTAATTTAAATTTAAAAATGCATATTACTTAATTTCAATTTATGTTGGAGGGAGTGCAACACACTGATTTTGAACCCTTTGGTTGTGCCTTACAAATGCACCTTCAGAAAAGTAGGCTGTCACTATACTGTTAAAATATTCAACTTACAGATTTTGTCACCAAAACTAGAATCCTGCTCTGCGAAATACCAACAATTTTAAATTTCTACTTTTTTCTCATTCCACTTTCTGCTGTCAAAGAAACATGTCAGTCATAACAACTTAGAGAATACAATAAAGAAATCTTGTTGAAAATGTGATTCCAACATTTCGGAGTAAATATATGTTTTTCAAGAAAGCACATCCTCTTCCAGTACAGGATTAAATTTTTAATTCATACATTATGACAATTCATTTTTGGGAGTGAATTTTCCCTAGCCAGGCAACCAGAGGCAGACATTTCATTTGGATGAGGAGATTGAGAAGACRACAGTTAAATAAGACACTAGTTCTTAACTGTTGGCCTTAAGTGTTGTTAGACATCACTTTCTAAATATTTCTTTTAAGGACACAAGAAGGATTATACTAACTGGGACCTGAGTCTGGGAAACTCAGCATCTTGTCTCCAGTGATGGCCAGTAGTATATATTTGGGAAAAATGTGTAAGAAAAGAGCAAACACTTTTCCTTTGTGTATTTTTATACTTTCCAGGTAAAACCAGAAACTAAGACAAAAATTCAAATTTTAAGAATTGTTTTGGCTCCTCTTGCAATATACTCAATCTTGTTTGGTAAGCTCTTGCACTACAGCTTCCACTATCTTCTCCATCTTAATTGTCCCCTCTGTGAAAGGTCGTTTCCCTTTTGTGATATCTGCACAGTGATATCAGTAGGTGCTCTTCATTTTTGTGTGGTGAGGGACAGTAAATAGTCATTTCTTAGTAGTTTTTCCTTCTCATGCATGATTTAACTGGCATCTACCCTAAGACTGTATTGGTTTTTTCTAACCAGAAGACACGTACTCTTCCTAACCYCTGTCAATGCGTTGTCTTCATTATTTGTACCCTTTCCAACTTCTCTCTAAATCTCTGAGAGACAGCAACAAGAATTTCATGCAGTATTAATAGATGGGGACTTAAAATAGATTTATACAATAGCAAAATGACATTAAAACTTCTACTTTGTTTCCAATTCCTTCCTTCATAATTCTTTATGTTCTATCATTTTGCCTCTTCTCCTGACTACCAGGTTGATATTTTTGAGTGATATACTGTGACACTGTTATGCTTTTCTGAGTAAGTAATATCAGATTTAGAGCTCACCATTACACAGATGTTTTTATAGCCATACTTTTCCACATGAGGCACTTTCTGCTCACTGATGCTGAGTTTCAGGTGCTATTTTGCTACCTACTTCACCATATATTATGAAATCTTCTTGGACTTCTCACTTTAAATTTTATAACCAAGTTTTGAAATTATTCTTTGTCACCTGCAACTTTTACACCCATTTCCCCCCCCCCCCCCCGCCCAGGATATTTAAGATTATTTCAGGTTGCGGAAATGCTTGGCCAGGTTTGGAGTAAAGCTGCTTATGCATGCCATTGTTATGAATATTGAATGTGCATTCCTGTCCTTTGTATCCTATTTATAGATTGCTTGCCAGTCTGTAAGAGCACTTCTTATCCTAGAAAAAACAAACCCTAGGATTTTTCTTTTTTAAGAGCCTTAGTTGAAGATTCTTCTAGAAACTTTACAGCAATGTATTAGACCATTTGTGATGCTTTTGTACTGAGTGATTTTTTTCTTTTTTAACATTATTACTTGCATGCAATCTTTTATTGTTGTGACCATTCTCACTTCCTCTATGCTTCAAAAGTTATTTGAGAAACTTATATTTAACTTACTAGAATACCAAACCTGTGTTTTCTGACAGTTTTCAATTAAAAGGCCAAGATTTAAAAAAAAAAGAGCTAGTGATTTTGGAGGCTTAACTGCACCACTGCAAACACTGGACAGTTTAGGAAGATAACTCTTCAACACATAGTTGTAACTCATCCCACCCTAAGATACAAGTCTTGAACAAGTCAGATGGGTCAATCATTAAAAACCCCTGGTTATTTCCTCCCACCAACTAAAAAAAGAGCTTAGATGATGACCTTGGATGTAGAAGCCTACAGATATAGGGGGATACAGATATATCCCACCATGCTTATCTAGGCACAGTTTGCATGAGGAGATAACATTTTTAGAGCATATCTATTGTCAAAGCTATCAGCTTTCTTTTTGTTGCTTAGAATGAATAAACAGATAGGAAAAATTACATGTATATGAAATTTCCATGGAGTCAGCCGAAGAAATCTGGAAGTTTAGAGACCTCTTGGTTTGTGGAAGTGAGAAAACAGCATGAAACAAAAATTAAGGCACATTTGACAATGGTCTGCTTATAAATCTGCCAGGAATCCATGTCTGACATTATCATTTCTTCATAAACATATTTTTCTATTAAAAGGTAAAGAGGCTGTTTTTATTTGGTTTGGATTTTTTTGTTGTTTTTTATTTAACTAAAAATAAATATATATCTTTTGAAGTTTCTTAAGGCTATCATGAATATGGAAGAGCAGATACATCATCTCACAAGGACTGCTTAATGCAGGCAACATTGTAAACAGCACTCTAGGGAAAGGTTTCAGAAGTGCATTTAATTGCATTTTCCACTTCTTGTAACAGTGAGGGATTAAATCGAGACAAAATGTAATGGAACCAGTTCTTTCCTATCTGCTTAAAGAAAGACAGAAAGCTAACTGAAAACTGTGTTTATTAACTTGCTAGGGGAAAAAAAAAAGCTTATCCAAAATTAATGAATTTATAAGCCTATTAGTTCTTATGACTAATGGAGAATTCTTCATCTGGAATCTAAATGAATTTCATGAGAGGTTAAGAAATGAGCATTGGAACCTACTGCATTTATTTTCAAGTGTTTAATTTCTCATAACCTGATGAATCTAACTAAGGACATTGCAGCATCCATGTGAAATGAGAAAYAATGTTCAATTAGATATTATACATTACTCAGGGATGTAACAGGTAGTATTTTCCAGAGAGTGTGAACCTCACTAGACTGCCATGATTTCTCATATATGAAGGATAGTGGCTTAGCCATTTCATGGGCCATTTCTCTCAGGACCTATGGGCCTGTGCACCTTCAGGTTCCTTAGATGTTCTTGAACCCCATCTCCTACAGCGGGCAGTTCTTCATTCTCCCAATTCCTGCTTTCACCTTCTGCAACTTGGCAGTGTGACTGGAGCAATTGCTGGTGAAGACYGAAACAAAAAAGTCATTGAGGACCTCAGCCTTCTCCATGTCCTAGGAAAACAGGTCTCCCATASTCTTCCAGAGAGGACCCACATTTTCCCTACTCTTTCTTTTATTGCTGATGCATATAGATGCCTAAAGAAAAATTTTTTGTTACCCTTGATTTCCTTGGCCAGATTTACTTCTGTCAGTGATTTAACTTTCCTAACCAAATCCCCAGCTGTTTGGACAATTTCTCTGTATTTCTCCCAGGAATTATCTTTCCAGTTTTCAAGGAATAGTGTTTTTAAGTTCCATATTCCCATACACGATATCTCTACAGCTGGAACCTTTGACTGCTTGACTCAATCAGAGCAATTAAAAAGCACAATATTAATGGAGTAGTACAGATGCCTCTGAAGTTATTGGGAATATTCCTAGGGTTGAAGTGTCATATTACCTTGAGACTTGAGCTATCATATAAATATACAAGGATGTATGTCTTGAATCAGACCAAAATTTCAGGAAAGTCAGAATTCAGTCTCTGGCTGTTGCCAACAGCAGAAAAGAACAAGGTAATTATGTCATGATGTTCCCTTTGTATGTCTAGTCCATTCCTGGCCATTTGTTGCCAAAGGAATTTTCAAGACAGATGGAGAATTGGGCCTGACATTCCTTCCAGAAAGCAATGTTACTGCCTTGCTTTTTGAGCTCATTTTGCAAGATGSGACAAAGTCACTTCCAGCTGCTTGATCTCAGAAGAGTAGACACAGGGCTAGGGAAGTTAGGAAGTAAATGAAAACTTTCCTTGGGTGAGAGCAGTGAAAAAGTTTGGTGCATGATAAGCAAGCAAAGGAAAAACATCCTTTCCTACATGTTTGTGGTGCCAGTCATTTGTCACATCATTTCCTCCTTGCCATCCTATTCCATCGAAGAAGCTCTRTGCTCTAGGGTTTAGTTTAAACAGCCTTTGCTGCAACATTGGTTGGTTAATGTGCACCCTTGCTTGCTTCATACCTCAGTTGYATGACCAAGTATATTTCTATTAAGCATTACACTTTTATAAGGAGTTAACCTGTCCCACTTTAACTGCCAGGCTCCTTACAGGTGCAGAGGCTTCAACCCTTCTTCCTGAAAGCCTCTTGGCTCAGAGCTTGGCAGGATGGCTTGGCTGATTTTATGGTTTAAGAAGGAGGCTAAGTTTGGTGGTCAATCTTCACTACTCCTCACCCTCTGACATCAGTTGCTTTCATTCAGCTGGTCACAAAGACCTGTCCCTGACTTGGGCACCAAATCAAACTAACATACAGTGGCTGTTGCCTGTACACTGATCTGCTGTCTCTGCCTACATCTTTGTGCTGTAATGGGCATGGCCTTACCCTTATTTTACTAGATGGTCCACTTTTGTTATCTGACAGCTTAAAAAATACATATTTGGAGAGTTGTATTTGACCTTTGACTTTAGACTTTCCCAGGCTTTTTTTTCATTATTGTAGAGTTCATAAAGACCTGAGGTTCAAATCCTGAAATCAGTTAATATTACCAACACAAAAGATTTTGTAGAATCATTCACTCTTGAATGGCTTGAAGTAGTTTTATTAAACAGTAACTTGTAAAGTGCAATGCATTTGTGAGGTGGTTTTTTTATTTTTCTTTTTAGCTTATAAGGAAAAAAGTCTCTTTTTTTCCATGATCACTTTTTTGTCCATTCTGAATTTTCTTTTTGATGACTTTGTCTTCTTCACATATGTACAGCTGTATTTCTCTCACCCTGCCCTCTTGTCAATTTTATTTTATCTTGACAAATACAACTGAGAGCTACTTAATGTCTGAAGTGGAAGAATGAAAAAAATAAAGGCATCTTTTAAAGTTCTGCATTCTGCCTGCCCTACATTCTCTCCCAGAGCTCTTCAGTGAGTTAGTTTCATTTTGCATTGCAAAAGCAGCACCCAATTGGACTTTTTTTCTTCACCACTAAATTAAATTACCCAGCTGATCAGATGAAGGGGGGAAAGCTCTGGAGATTCAAGGGAGTGATTAAAAAAAAAAAAGAGAGAAAAGAAAAAATAAAAACTATGTCTGTTTAAAATGCAAGAGCACTAAAGCAAGCTTTTCTCCTAACTCCATCCCCAATTACTCCATTATTCTGGTTATATTGTTTACTGCAATATGCCTCATTGCATTGTTTATTACAAACACACTAGGCAGTAGAAAAAAGGGTTTCTTGAGAGGTCTTGTAGCAGTAGAGGTAATCTAGACTAGAGAGGCTGATCAACTGTAGCAGCCATGGGCAAATTAGAAACTGAGAGGAACGGGAGACTCCTAAGTTAAAAGACGAAGTTTGAAACAAGGAGAGACAGCGGCTTTATTAAAAGTGTTTAGCATATTCATTCTTGCCCTTGTTCACAGTTGTGACAGGATCTACTTGCAGGGGAGTTTTAAACTGTGGTGTGGCCTGATAATTAAACACAGATACACACATGAACTCTTGAGTTGCCTAATCGCAACCAATCTCCAAGGATATTTGAAATCTTTCATGAGCAAATTTCTGTTTGGCTTTCTTGTCTGTAATACTGTAAGTCCGTAAGGCTTGTTTTATGCATTAAATATGGAAGACTAGATCCACTCAGAAAACTTAGTAGTTGCATTATCCTATGTCGCGGTGCTACTGCCGGCCAGCACGCTGTCCCGAGCACCGGGCAATCTTCCACCTGCCCCGGAGAGGAGGGTGGAAGCCGATCGCAACGCAGGAGGGCAGGCGAAGCTCCTGCTTAGGTTCACCGTGCCCACCAATGGTAAAGGTGCGCAGAGGACGCAGGAATAAAGCGGAGGGACTTCTTTGTGAGGGCAGGGAAAGGTTTATTGGAGAACACAGAAAAACCATAGAGAAAGCCGAGAAAGTGGGGCTGGCCTGGGGTTTTATACYCCTACAAAATGGGCGTGGAAAACACACAAGAACCAATGATACATCAGTTAGGGGATGATACAAGGGTGGGGAGAAGGGATTAGAGTGAATGGGAGAAGGAGTTGGTGGGAGGAGTAACAGGGGCCAATCAACCACCGAGGAACATAGAACTTTCTGGAAAGACAACCAAATATGAAAAATAAGGGGAGGAGAGGGCAGCAGCCAATAGTCTGCATATTTTACACAGCCTTTTGGGTGCTCACTGTGACTTCAAGGCCCTTGAGCTGTGGAGTCATCAACCRATGGACCCTTTGGTCCTCTTGGTCTGGCTGACCATGGCTCACCGCAACAATCCTAAACTGGAGACCTGCCTTTTATTAGCCTGACTAGTAAAAGTACCTGACTGGTAAAAACACTTGACACAGCAGAGTTTTATCATTTATGTAAAGCTAGGTTGCTGTGACCTGACTAAAGGATAAGATGAAAAAAGGTATCATTTGTAGGAGAAAGGAAGGCATTTCAGTGTGTTTTCCATCGGATCACCCGTATAATATTGGGATCATTAGGCTGGATGAGAGCTAAAGTAGGACCAACACATGCTGGTCCGCCTCTAGTAGACCTTACATGCTTCATAATAGGATTCACATAGGCCTTCCTTAGTAGGACCTTGTATTAGCTTCCCAAATGTGAGCTCTGGTGTATCTTAAAACTACGCCCTCTCTGAGTTTATGCTCTTATTTTGACAGAGTGAAATATCTCTCTGCAATAGACCTGCAGTAGCCTTACAGGGGAGTAATTAGAGCCCAAAATAAAATGAGGAAATATTGAGAAAATTTTGAATAAAGAAAATAGCATGTGAGCTTTTTTACTTTATTATTCTGCCTTTCAAACATGAATTGCTAAGTGAAAAAAAAAAAAAAAAGAAATCATTAAAAGCTATATTTTCCTATATAAAAGTGATGGATGGCTTGCATGAAACAAAAGAATTTGGTAAGGAAAATCATAAATGCAAAATATCTAATAATCACTCTAAATTCATCTCTTCAGTTTCAAGATCTCTAATGGCCTTGCATCTACTTATCATACATCTTTATATGGAATCCTTCTTTTTCTRTTGGATTATGTTAGAAAAATAAATTGACTTAAATGCAGAGCTAATCTAAACAAACTCCTATCAATCTTTTTTTGTTTGCAGTGTGCTTGTATATAGCTTCCTGTGCATTGAGTCCTTAGAGTGGTGAATGCCCATTATTTTACATTTTTTCGCTGTTATTTTCTTTAAAAAAAAAAAAGAAAAAAAGAAAAAAACATGCTTGTTCTCTCTCTCCATGTTTCTTTGTTTGTCTTTCTCTGTTTATCCAACCTCAAGAACAACTCAGTTGGAAAAGCTCACAAGATTTTAGCAGACATATCATTAATTATAGTCTCCCTGGTTCCCACATACCTGAAGAGAGATAGAGGTTATTTTAAAATCTTTTTTGGGTGAAAATAAATTAAAATTCTGAATGTCTGTTTTTCAATGTATGATGTTACTGAGAATAATGAAAACCTGAAACTTGTGTGTACTGAAATGAATTACATCTAGCTATATCTACTTGCCTTGACTTTCAAATACAGATTTGTGGTATATGCATACATGCCACAGAGAGTGAGACAAAATGATAGTAAAGCTGTCATAAAGTCCTGTGGGATTGACTGGGAGCTCCAACAACCTTCTGAACTGGCCATCAAGTTACTGTACATATGTGATATCTCTCCTATGGAGAATTCAGTTTGAATTTATTTTTTACTTTCAATTGTCTCCGTATTGACAGATTTTCATGTTCAAGTGAAAAATGGTTGCCCTAAATAAATGTAAATGTTTTAGGTCACTCTTTCCTGGAGAGCTTTAAATAAGAGAACAAAAACCTTTGTATTGAAACTTGACTTTAAATGAAGAGTATGGAATGGCCTTGCATTATAATATGTTCCTGGGACACTATATTGCCTGCTTTTGATAAAGAGGTTACATTGGGTCCAAAGAGGTCAATATCAACATTATATTTGATAGGTTCATATGTAGCCAGGACAGCCTCTTGGTAAGTTGAATGAAATATTTTTGTGTGAGAGAGGAACTTTCATTGTCTGTATGGGGATTACAGACTGGAGAACAATTCAATTAACTTTAAGTCTCCCAAAGTTTTATATCCAGGTTTGACCTGTTTGCTCAAGATTTGTTTCTATTCAGCACAAGTAAGAAGTATTCTTAGGCTTAGTTTTTCTTACCTCTCTTACATGTTCCTATCATGAGAACTTTAGGGTGACGTTTCATTCAAGAAGTTTCTAGTTCTCTCCCTAAGAAACTTTGGATGACTATGTCAGGCCACGATACCAACCTCAAAGATGCTGGAGTAAGATCTTCCATAATGTTCAGTCATAAATATGCTATTGTCACTTCTGTTTCATAATGTGTTTTCTTGAGAGTTGCATACATGAAGATCTACATATATATCTCCCTGAGACCTAGCAAGGACATGGGAGCTGACTCTGAATATATGGCAATGTCAACATTGATCGAATAATTGCTTATGAGTAATTCTTTGTGCAGAGAATAGATATATAATAGATACTCTGCCTGGGTGTTGCAGATGAATGAAGGTATATTCATCATATATTCGTGCTGAATCTGTATCACTTCTTCTGGAAGATTATTTCTATCTGAAGACTAGCAAAATGTCAACAGAATTGTCTCTGAGTTCAGATAAAGTGAATACACTCAAAGGATTTTATTGCAAATGAATTTCTGAGGCATTAATGCAAAGAACAGAAGAGAATGGTTATGGTGTCTTCAGTTGTTTGTTTATCTCTTTTGTCCTGAATTGATGACAGCTGTCTGGGAACCTTCCACTGGGAAATGCACATTTAACAACATTTCAAATGTTCCACCAAAACATGTCAAATTCTTCTAATTTCCCARCTGGATCCAGGAAGGTTTCTTAGGAAAAATCTGTTTTATTAACAGCTGGCTTTCTGATTCCTTCCTCCATGGGCACTCCCCATGGCAAGCTCCTGCAGTGCTGGTAACCTGGGGAGTCCAAGGAACACTGCCTCCAGTGAAGCCTTCAAGGTCCTCTGCTGTACACACAGTCCCCAGCATCCCTGAGTACCTCAGCTTGCCTTGCAGCTCCTGGAGCTTCCAGACTACTGGCCACATGGCAGAAATCCTGGTAGAAGACCAGCTTAGGTTTGAGGAAGATTGGAAAGTCGTACCAGGAAAAAAAAAAAAAAAGAAAGATACCCAGGCATTGCCTTTCAAGGACAAATATCTGTGTGGTGCTTAAAAGGTCTACTGCAATGGGTATGAGYAGCCAACTATTTAGCAGTATGATTTAGGACAGTAAAAGGCTATTTGAACAACCTTCTGTTGGTTACAGTGAGGAAAAGCTGAGTTCTGGCACCTGTATTTTGCACTTTTGTGAGATAGCTCTTTTCTGGTTTAGGATCCTGGTTTGATTAGGAAAAAGTTGCATGCTTAATGGTTTAATCTGTTCAAAATGATGTGCAATTCATTGCAGATTTGGCTCATTTTGCATGGAACATTTTAGAACTGCGAAAGCTGACTTTCAGATGAAGAAAACACTGGTAGAGATGTTTGTTAGGACCTAAGTAAGGATCTATGGCAGGCTTTAACAGCTTACTCTGCCCTGCTGTAACTGGAAAAGATGTACATTTGCAGCCAGCAGGAGGTCTTCTACAGCAGTACAATTGCATCACCACTGCAAAGGGTTGCATTGCAGTAATTTAGTCAAACTGGCTTAGTTAAAATAGTACAAATGAATGTGTTTGTGGGTGCTTAAAGGGATACTTTCCTAATACTAATTTCAGGCAAGTTCTAGGAAGACTCAGCAGAAGTTCAAAGAAAGTAACACACCTGCAGAGTCAGTGCAGCAGTCAGGATTCAGCATAGCTGAAAAATGTCAGGGAGGTGCACCAGACAGTTTGTGGAATATCGGCTAAATAAAATGCTAAGCAAAAGATGACAGGTCTTTTCTGGAAAGGTCAGGAAACTAAGAATAAACTACAGTTTTTGTGAAAAGGAAAACAGAGTTAGGAAAATTGTTGAGAAGAAGAAAGGATGAAGAGCTAAGAAAGTACATGCTATTCCCCAGTTTCTTCAGAGACAGGATTTTGTACTGTACACATATTATAGCTCTACTTGAAACAGTTCCCTGGAGGTTGGGTTGAAAATGAAGATATATGTTTCAAGGCAAAATAAATATGAAATATTATTGCTTTCTCAATGAAAGCAAACATCTTAATTAGATTGCAAACAATCTAAAAAAAAAAAAAGATTAATTAAACTTTCTCTTCTTTTTTTTTGGTGACATATGTGTAAAATATGGGCACAGAATAATCCAATTACAAGCATTTTTAAATTATTGGGCTGAGCTGTTAATGAAATAGGATGCATAATTTTCATACTATAAAGGAGTGTTGTCACTGTGGTCTCCATCCTTTTGCTTTAATATCTCCTGTGTAATGATAAACAAAGATCCAAAGACGACACCGGCRCTGCTGAAATGTACAATATGGGTGTCTAATATAATTATAATTAACAGTTTCCATTCATTTGCAGGATATACCCTGATGGCATTGCTCAAGAGAGGGGGAGCATTAGTGGTAATTATGCTTTGACTTTGTAATGTTGGATTGAAGTGGTGGTTTCTGACAAAACCAGAAATGAGTGGTTGCTTCGAACAGTGTAACAACACTGCCATCTAACCTCTCCTACAGAGAACCGCAAGTTATCAGCAGGGAAAAACATCTCAGATTCATGAAACTAGAGTCCTTGTATTTTTTATGGTGACAGCATGGAGATAGTCTCTCTCTTTTTAAAATCAGTAATTACCTGATTTTGTTCTTCATGTAGTGATATTAAACCTTTGTACTTCTTCTGGATTTGACTACAAGAAATGAAATTTAGCTTATCTCTGAAGGACAGAGGGGAATTTAAAACTGTAATGGAAATGTATTTGACTTTGGAAATTTGGCTTTGCTCAGGGATGAGAAAAAACACACACAACAGTGTGTTGGAGGGCAGTAAAAAGCCCAAGACAGCAACAGACTGCATCATCACAGGAATTTCTACATCAAATCACACACCTAGACTTCCAGTTTCCTACTTTGTACCAAACAAATGCTCCAGAAAAATGTTGAAGAACAATTAAAATAGAAAATGGTAAATAATTAAGGCAGACAGTATCAGTCTATAAGGTTCTGTCTTGTCTTTATGCTACCTCAAGTTGATTGAGATGATTTAATTATTACTGTTTTTTTAATGTCCTCTTTAACACTGTTGTTTCTGAAAGTAATTTTCACCAGCAAACAGGAGACTGGGTACAAAAGTATTTTATTTCCTTGCTCCTTCAAGCCTATTGGAGGGTGGATTTTTTTTCCTAGAACTAATATCAGGGCTTACAACAGTTCTTAAATTGCTATTTCTTTTCTTTCTTTTTTTTTTTTTTCCCTGTGACTTCTCTCATTGTTTTTAATTACTTAAATTTTCTTTTCCAGATATTCTTACTGTGTCTTGAATTATTTTCACAATTTTTCTTTTTTTTTCTCTATGCCATTTTTTTAAAGACAAAACAAAGTGTAGCATAATCAAAATGCATGATTCCCATCAGATTAGGTAAAATAAATGTATTCTTTACATCAGTCTTTTATTGTTTTGTTTTTTTTTTTCCAGTTAGCTGTAATGCAACTAAGTAGAAGACAGTTTCAAGTGAATCCAATGATATGAGAGCTAAGAAGACCTACAGGTAAAGATCTAGGAGCAATAGACCTGGAAGAAAAACAAAATGAAAACCAAAAGTCGGTAGGGTTTATGATCTTAAAACACTTTTGAAAAAAATCTGCTGATGTCTAGCTATATCTTTCTCAACAGGAATGTTCAAAATAAAACACACATGCAGACCGGAGCTTTCCATCTTCAGTTTTCAGAGTATGATAATGATGTTGAAAATCAAGATTCTGTTGAAGGACTCTCAGTTCTTTAAAAGCCAAATTATATAGAGAGGGACAGTGCAGAATCTCTTTCTCTGACTGCCATAGCTTTGCAATGTCTCACTCAAAGCCCTGATAAGAGACAGAGAAAAAACAAGTACTTAAGCCAAATTATTATTAGGTTTTACTTGGGTAGAAAAGGCAATTTAAAAATCCATATAGATTTTTTTCAGGAATGTTGACTACAGTCACTGTCCAGAAGGCAGAAAATGCCACACGGATAATAAGTTATCAACAGGCGCTGTGAGAGACAAAGTACATCTTTCAGCAGAACACATTTTTTTCAAGGTTATCTGCTCAGGATTTAATGAGATGAAATACATAATTTAGAAGCATGAACATGGTTTCATCTAGTTTCACCCATGACAAACAACACAGTATTGTAGTCACCATGGAGATACCTGTTTCTACTTTCTGCTTACAGCGTATTCTCTGTATGCAGTAGCTGCTTCAGAACAGTTGATAGAGCAGACTACGTTTAAGGAAGTTTGTGATTGCCACCTGGTGGCTAGTAAAGAAAATCAATTAGTTTTCGGAAGCTCTGGGATTATTAAGAAATAGTGTTGAAGCTGCTGGATTCAGGTAATATCCCGAGGAAAAGCCAGCTGAAATTAGGCAGAGAAATATATGCAAAATTTTCATTCATTCTTTGCCTCACATTTCATTGTTTTAAAGAATATTTAGACGGGAAAAAAGAAACCACTATGTTGAACACAGGACCTGAGATTCTACTAGTCAATATGTCATTCATGAGGGGGTTCCTGAGCTACCTTCTGTCATCATACATGGATGGATTTTTCTTAACAGCTGAAGTTTGTTTGGAGTGAAACTTATTTATAAACAGTAATGCTGTTTATAAACAATCAAAACCAACAACAAACCTCTGCAAAGTTATTTTCCTGCATTTGTTGTTTGTCTTACATTTACAATTTGATTCTAGAGGAATTTTGATGAGCTCAGAATAGCTGACTATTCAGGCTTACTGTAATGAAAAAGTAAAGGAAGTTGCATTAATAAGGCACCAGCGAATACTCAGTGTTTCAAGTGACAGGCTAATGGTACTAACAGAAAATTAAATTCATTACTCTGGGATCACTGTGCCATTTGAAAATAGATAGAACTGGCTAGAATTTTTTCTCCAATGATTAAAAAAAATTTCAAATTTAAAGAAAGGTTGTGAGTGCAAAGCAAAATGTTGAGATTTGGAAATCCTGTGCCTCATGGTGGATAGAACATCTGACTCTGCCTTCCTTTTCTCTGGGCCAGGTGTCCTGAGCAGCCACATCCCTGGAGGATTGCCTTTTGTATAAGAGGAGGTCATAAGTCATGAAGTCCCTGCATGTGATGGATGAGGTGAAATGTATTACAGCAAAATCCTGAGACTTGGAAAAGAAAAAGAATATGAAGTAAACAAATTTATCCCCTTGACTATTTCATTCTTGTTCCCAGGCTCTCCTTTTCTGTCCCCATTTATATGAAACTGGAAATATGTCATACATGGTGGCAAAAGAAGACAAAGAGCAGTAGGACTGTGCCCACTAGCCTGAAAGTGAGGGCACTTGCAGGAAGGAAGCAGATCTCAGCCACAGAAAGAAATTGAACCACCATCGCCTATGTGCTGCATACATTTAAACTGCTTTATTGAAAAAAAAGTATGAGTGTGCAATAATACAAGGAGGGCAAGAGGAAAGAAGATGAGAAAGAGAAGAGAACTAACTCACCACCACTACCATCCCCAATATCAGAAATATTGCTAAATCTCCTCTTCTTCATTTCAGTTCTATCCTTGGGCATTTGGAGAAGGGATACCTCCCATAAAGAGAAAAATTACATTTTATATTCTTGCATACATTTTCCCTTCAGTGTTGAATATGGTGTCTAAATCTTGGGGAGTAAATTATTGCAAAAATATGGAATTTTTACAGATATGGAGAATGGGGGAAGTTTGCATTTCCTCTGACTAGCTTAAACAGTTTTCTGGATATTTTTGTATTAAACGAAGAACTTTCTTTTCCCACATATTCTATAGAACATGGTTATCTGACCCAGAGCTGTAGATTTACTGTAGAGATCATAGATGCCAGCTAGGCAGTGTAAGCCTCAATTTGCATTATATTTATTTGTTTATTTAATTCATTATACTTATAATGGATAAATTAATGCATTTTACTTAGAGTAGAAATTTATTTATGCTGTTTTAAAATTTGATACTTCAGGGACATCTCTTAAGAAGTGAAATGAGGTCTGAATTATAAAGGAGACATAGCATCAATGCTAAATGGGAATTTTGATTTCCAGAAGATAAGAGTAGAGATTGTTTAGCTCTAGGTCTTTGATTCAATTGCACACAATACAGGACCTGGCAGAGAAATTAAATTTCAAGTTCCTAAATGCTAAGCATTAGAAAGAAAGAGACCTTTCAGACCATGTGGAACATTTTTTTTCATATCCATCTTTGCTTTAACAAAATACTGTGCAAGTTCAAAGTCAGGATAGATTGGTGTTATTACTTAACTTAGTGCTTTGTCTGAAGATGATAAATTCATAACTGCTTTCCTGTGGGTACTTTTTGACCCACATTCTGTGCTTCTGGAAGGTACAGTATCAACATCCATGACACCTCATGTAATAATGGTACAGAAAAAACCCACCCCAAACACAATGAAGATAATACAATCTCCAAAACTTGCACAGAGCAGCTCTGGAAGTACTTCGTGACTGTAGCAGGACTCCTCCTACTGAGTAAACCAGCCGCTTGAGTAACCAAAAAATTGTGTATATCTGTGAGTAGAAATTCACAATATTAATGAAGCCAAGAACTGCATACTGGTATGGTGAGGACTAAAAGCTACAGGATTCCTTATTGCAGGCAAGTCACAGTCACTTTGATCTCACGGTGTTCCACCAAATGGAGTGGGAATAACTGTGCGACTGGATTTGGGACCTAGAGGGTTTGAGCTGTATGGATGACTCAGTTCCAAACCAGCCATGGCGCCAGTTTCCTTCCGTTTCCCTGAACCTCCAGATTTTGTAGGTCACGTGAGTCTAAACTGACTTTGACATGGTTTCCATGTATCTTTTGATATTTCAAAACATTTGGGGTTTGGATTCAGTTCTTAATACACATTTTACCTTTTCTTGCAAGGCTGATTTTTACAGCTCTGTGTGGAAGACCTGAATTTTTATAATGTCACAATCATAAGACACCTTGACATAAATATGTAATTATATATTATTTTGACAAAGTAGGAATACATCATCTTCCTACTACATACTCAGTAACTGATAGAAATAAAAGATATATTTGATTTGGAGCTGACACTGCATATAATGGTAGGCATAATAAAGTTAATATTGACAAGAAAGGTGTATTTCTTATACCATATAATTGGATCATTTAAAGTAAGTTTATTAAGATTCTTCACTATTGGATAAACACAGTTCTTATTATAGCATTAAAATAGGTTTGCCATATCCTTCAATCTATTTAATATAACAGGTTTTTCATTTTCTTTTTTCCAAATATAAAATTTTTGCTGCCTCAGAAAAAAAGGGCCAGTACACTCATTTAGAGTGATATTTTTAAAGCTAATAATCAGCTTTTTGATTTTTTAAAATTTTTTTAACTGGAAGCATAATCTCAGAGCAGCATATTATCAAGGATAAGAGGATTGGTCCCCTTATGATGAGAAGTAATTTTCCAGAGCAGTCTGAAAAGTTAGTTTCAGTAGTAGTAGAGGACACCTTTAAAGTGGTGAAAACACCCCTCTAACACAACACTGAAATAATATACCCCACAAAGTTATGAATAATTTTTATATGACAAAAAATCCTAAATTCTTGAACCAACTTGTGGTTTGTTTGGGAAATTTGGCTGTCACTTTTTATTTTGTTCTTAACTTCTAGATTCTCACTTGTTAGAGTACTAGACACAGGCTTCCACATTTATTTGTTTTTATTGTTACATACCCCGTGTTATTAAATTTCATACAGGATTGTGTGCCTATGCCTACTAGCTCTTCTCCTAGTTTCTGACTACATATAGTATGTATGTAGTATATTCAGCTGTACCTCCAGTTTTAGCTATTTCTGCAGCCTTCATGTTCTTCTGAATTTAAGCTTTCTTTAATTTAAGCTTTTCTCTTGGTAGTTTCCTAAAACATTTTGAGGAAGCCAAGACTTCCCTGAAGTATCTGAGAAATAGCATAGATAAAGTAAAATGCTTAATTCTCCATATTGCTCTGTTTTAATTGTCCTTGGGGAAAAAAATATAATTCCTCATATAATTCCTCAATCTTTATTAAATCACTGGTAGATAAGGTGAAGTAGTSTATGCATTTGAAAAGAAGAGATATATTCCTGTTCTGGAAAGATAAAGATTTCTAAGAGTGTAAATCTCTCACATCACTGAACCTCAAGGCAAGGATGAGGGGAACAAAATCCCACTAATCGTAAGTGAAGATCAGGTTCAAGACCACCCGAGGAACTTGAGCATGAGTAGGTCCACAGGATGCAAACAGATGCTTCCTAGAATCCTGAGGGAATTAACTGATGTAGTTGCCACTCTTCATGATATTTGAAAAGTCACGGCCATCAGGCAAAGTTCCAGTGTCTGGAAAAAGGGAAACAGCACACCCATATTTTAAGCAGGGTGAACAAGGAGGACCCTGGGAACAACTAACCAATCATTCTCACTTCTGCACCTGGTAAAATGATGGCACCAATCCTCTTGGAAGTTATTTCAAGGCATGCAGAAGACAAAGAGATGATTTGAGACAGCCAACGTGACTTCACCAACACAAGACATGCCTGATTAATCTAGTGGCCTTCTGTGATGGAGTGACTGCATCAGTGGACAAAACACGAGCTACAAATGCCATCTACCTGAACTTCTGTAAGGCCTTTGAAATGGTCCCACACAACATTCTTGATGCTACATTGGAGAGCTATGTGCTTGATGGACGAACTATTGAATGGATAAGGAATCAGCTGGATGGCCATCTCTAAAGTCTTACAGTCAGTAACCAAATGTCCAAGTGGAAAGCAGTTCAAGTGGCATCCCTCTGGGACCTAAACTATTTAGATGCAGTGGGATGGAGTGCACTCTCAGCAAGTTTGTTGCTGATACCAAGTTGAGTCATGAAATATGCTTAAGAGAAAGAAAGGATTTATTTCATCAAGAAGAACCTGATAGCCTTGAGTGGTGGGCCCATGTGAACCTCATTCAGTTAAACAAGGYCAAGTGCAAGATCCTATGCCTGGGTTTGGGAAGCCCCCAGTAACAATACAGATTGGTGGATGCACAAATTGAGAGCAGCCAAACAGAGAAATACTTAGGGACATCAGAGGATGAAAAATTGTGCTTGAGCCATAATTTTGCTCTTACAACCCAGAAAGCTAATCTTTTCCTGGGCTGCATTAAAAGAAGCATGATGAGCAGGATGAAGCCCTACTCCACTCTCATGAGATGCTACATGGAGAACTGCATCCAGCTCCGGGGTCCCCAGTACCAGATAGAATATACCAAAGCAGAGCTAAGAAAACGGTCAGATGGCTGGAACATCTCTCCTATGAAGTTAGGATGAGAGACTTGCAGTTGTTCAGCCTGGAGAAGACACTGTGGATCCTTTCAAAGTATAAAGTGGGCTTAGCAAGACAGAGACACTGAAGTGACACCACAAGTGGAATGGTTTTCAACTGGAAGAGGGTAGGTATAGAGTGGACACAAGGAAGATTTTCTTTTAAGAGTGAGGGTGGTGAGACATGGGAACAGATTGCCTGAAGATGTTATGGATTTCCCATCTGTGRGAGTATTGGGATCAGGTTGGATGGAGCTCTGATCCACTTGGTCTAGTGAAAGGTATCTCTGCCCATGTCAGGAGCGTTGGAACTAGGTGATCTTTGAAGGTCTCTTCCAACTTAAACTGTCTTACAATTCTATGATTCTATGAAATGCTCAAGGCATACTAAACAGAAGGCCGTAGTAAACAACTGGGTGTGGAAGAGGACTGGATAAACTAAGTAGGTAGGAGTGAAGGCTTGAAAAAAATCTTTGCTTGCTTGGTCTGGTAAATACATTTACTTTTGAAGAACATCATCCATCACTTGCAGTATAGAGCATAGACTAGTATAATCCTGTGAGGTTTTATTAAGGAAAGTGGAGCAATACAACCATAAACTAAAAAAAGATGGAAAATACGTTATAAAGAAAAAAAAGAACAACAGGGTTCTTGAAATAACATTACATATATCAAATGCTTAATGAGTTTTACTTTGGTTTACTCATGCTCTGTTTCCTTTTTCTCATCCTCATGTGAAAATGGCCAGCCAGAGAAAATATTTCATTCTGTGCCCCAAAAGGCTTTCTTAAAATAGGAATCACACTTAGCCGGCATTCACTTTATGCCTGATGATGTTGCACACATAAAATGAAACCTCGATCTCATTGCAGTAGAGGAGACCTTGACCACAGGTTTGAAACAAAGTGTAGTCCTCACATCTCCATATAGGAAGCCTAATGCAAAACTGACATTCCTGCACCTCAGATTTTAATCTACTGAATCAGAGAAATAGATCTCCTTCGCAATGTCAGATGCGATTCATCACAAGGAAAATCTGGTTTCAACACAGACATTATAAYGTGCAAAAGGAGTTGTATGTTGTACAAACTTGTTTGTACTCTGTACGTTGAAATAGAACAGTTGTAGTGGACTTCATTCACCCACTGTACGTACCTACCTGTGTGAGCAGGTGGGTAGGACAAAAGGTAGGTGGCTGTGAAGGTGTGAGTAACAATCTCAGGTTACACATCTGTGAGGAAACTGTGAGACTTCTGGTTCATTTCCTCACCGTATTTACAGTTCAGATTGTTACAAATAACTTTTGGTTTTCATCTGTGGTTTGCTGCAGTACCTTAAACTGGATTCATTGAATTTTGATTCATGCAGGAGGGTCCGCATTGATTTCCACAGACAGGTTGCTATCATTTACTCTTACCCAAAATAGTTCCTAAAACATTTGAAATCTGACTTGTAAATGTCTGTATACTCACCTCTTTGAACTGTTTTTGGTTGCAAATCCTTTTTAAGAAGAACTGATTCTTGTGCAACCAGGTGGGCAAGTATCTACTACCAACTATGAATTCACATCCTCATTGAATATCCCATAGGTGATAAGTGAATATGTATTTTTGTAGATGTTGCACCACTGAAATTTGACATACATCTTCTTAAAAATAAGTGCTTTTCTTTTGTGGATATTATTTTTCGTTTCTTCTCATTTTATCCCTTTCATAAGAGATCTGAGCTGAACAGCTGAAAAATACTGTTTCTGTGTTATACAGCACAGTCTGGAAAACCAGTGGAATATGAGGAAATAACCTCAATCTTTATATTTTAGTCGATGGCAATTTATGAAATACGTAACTGCAGTCCAGGCCAGAACATATGTGTTTTTTTGAAAAGAAATTTGTTTAAATTTAAGCATTATTTAAAGTCATTATTCCCCCCAATACCTCGGATTTAATTTCAGTCACAAAACCCTGACCCAAAAAGTCAGACTCACTGTTTGCATCTTTAAATTTATTCTTAGTAGAGCATTATTTTTAGTATTTTTTTCACAATCTTCAACAGTTTTTCCTGTCATTTTGAAAACAAGTTTTTTTCTGTGAGTCATTGTAATAAATTATTTCATCAAAGTTCTCTGTAAAAAATTAAAGATAGTATTAGTTGCTTAACTAAAGTTGCTATAATAATACAATATTTAATATATTATTACAATTTACAGCTTTTTTTTTTTTTTTTTTTTTTCTGACAGGACCACATAGCCCTCTTTTCAATGCTAAGAATCATAGGACATTCCATATAGTTAAAAAACACTGATGCCGGTTTAGCCCATTTCAAAGAAAATCCAGTCCTTAACTCTGGAGAAAGAAAATAAAAACAAATAACAACGAAAAGTAAAAAGAAACAAGATTAAACACAGTTAAATAAGTCTGCTTTTAACATGAGCTTTCTGTCATACAATTTAGAAGGAACAGAAGAGTAGAATAATTTTAATTGCAAATCTTTTAACAGAAACGTGTAATTTGTAGCTGCATAGTTCAGTCTGAATCTTTAAAAGGCCAAAAATCTGTTTTTGAACAAAACAAGGGAAAACAAACAAGTGAAACCAAGCAGCTTCTGAAGAACTACATAAATAAATTGTCATTAAGGGTTAATTTAAAAAAATGAAATTATCAGAATCTTTAAATTTCATTTTCACTTGTGGGAGTGAAAATATTATAATTTTTTTTTCTGTCTTCCTTCTTGTATTTATAATCCTGTGTAAGTTTTTGCATATTCAAACCCTGAATGAAACTTTTTAGAGTTCAGAAAAAGAAAGGTCTATCAAATCAAAGCTCAAAGCTTTGGCTCAGCATGACTTTTGCATAGAGCTGCAGCTAATTATTTGACCAAACCCTTGGAAAAACCTTAGGAACATTTCAATCTTCCAGCTGATCACACATTTATTTATCTTATCCATGTGAGTTTATCTGTGCTCAGAGGGACCTCGGACTTTTCAAATCCTCCCTGAAGTCAGTGGAATGACTTGTTCTGAAACTGGCAGGTTTTGATCCATGGCAATAATCTTAGTTCCATCTAGATGGAAAGCATGAGTCCCATTGAATTCAGTGGACCTGTGGACTAATGATGAATAGGAAATGATGTGAGAACATCCCTCTCTGTTGATGAAAAAATAAATACTTTTGTTTCATTAGTTGTTTCATGGTTTTTCATTATTTTGTTYTGGTTTTTATTCTACATGTATAGGAAATATGAAATAGGAGAATTTTACCTCTTATCATATGTATTTAAGTTTTTAGAGGGCTACCAAGGCAAAATTATGTCCTAGTTCAGACTGGTGACACTGTCAGAGAAAGAGAAAGGTGGAGGGAGGGAAGGAAGGAGRAAGACTTTTTTTTTTTGCCCTTGTTTTTACTGGTTTTCTGCAAAACTAACAACAGCTAGTGTTTATTTTTCTTGTTTGTCACAGGTCTAATATCTTCCAACTTATGTAGCTGTTCCGCTTTTTTTCAGAGTTTTCCAAGAAAACTGAATATTAGCTGACAATAGTTAAGTGCCACTGCCACACAGGAACTTAGTCTTGTAAAGTGCAAGATGCCCTTCGTCATCAAATGAAATAACTAAAACTGAGCACACTTGAATTCCCTGTGGAAATTATAATAAAGGCTGTCAAAGTTACATAATGCTATCAGGTTATTCACTGCTTAATATATAATCTATCAACATTCCTCAGAGGAGGAAAAGAGCATCTATCTCCTATACATGCGTAGTAACCAGACCTTGTATATTTATACTAGACCAATTATTAGTTCATTTATTTGTGTCCACTGGAGAAACACTAGAAAAGAAACAAAAATAGTTTCTCACTCTCATTCAATGAGAGTAGTCTGCTGATTAGAGAAGGAATGATATGCATTCACAGAAAACTCAGTCACTGCATTCTAGATGGTATCATGTTGCCACTTCATCCTACATCTGCATTTCATGCAAAAAAGCGGGTGGAGGAGCCTGTCTAGTAAAAAAGCCTTCAGAAATGTGAATCCCAGGTAGACATAGAAACTTCCTGGATGCTCCGAGAATGACCCCAAGAGAGCAAGAGTAAAATACAACTATCCTATTCTATGTAGAACACTGGCTTAGGTAGCACCTTCCTCAGTAGATTCTTGGTTTGTATCACCAGCTCCTATTGTGTATTATGCTTCATCCACCTTAATTAAGAGGTGTATATTCGCCACTTATAGGACACATAAAATTCTGGTGCTGCAATGCTCAGTATYCTGACTAAAGATATATTCAAATACATCTTGTAGTGATTTATGAAAATATATCCATCTGCTGCCTGATTTATCCCTTTGACAGAAAGTATCCTTCTTCTATCTTCAATTTCCCCCACTGCTAAAGACTCCATGGAAAGATTTGTATGTCTGTGTTACAGTTGTCCCAGCTGGCACTCTAGTCCTCATCCAGGTGTCCTTCATTTTCCACTGGAGTGGGACATCACATCTTCTTTTCTCTTGTCCTACCCTGGACAATAAATCCTGGCAAAATCGTACAAGGGGAACAGCTGGGAGAAGTAATGTCTTAACTGCTGCAGAGAGATTTGACAAAGACAGGTTGATAAACCCCTTCTGCTGAGATAGATCTCAGTGTGAAAATAGCAAAAGGGTTTAGAGACATGCAGCTGGTTTACTCAGAGGGCTGGTTCCAAAGCATGCTTATTATGTTTATCCTGGTTCAGCTGTTTGGGGTGTTCAGTGCACATATTGCATTTAAAGCACAGTAGTATTTCCTCTGACCTGTGTAGGGGGGCCTGCCTGAGGCTGAAGGTGTAAGCAGGGCAAGCACATGCCTCTCTGAAGAGGAAACTGAGTCAATTCATGTGTGTCCAAGAGATGAACATAGTGTTAGGAGAGAGCAAGAGCCTAGAGGTTGGACTGAAATGCTGAAGCAGAGTCAGCACTTTGAACAWAGGCTATCCCTTAGAACCCTTGACTGAGACCTCCTGTGCCACTGACAGCCACTGGAACTGCGGGATGAGGTCTGTGCTGGGATCTTCCTGCATAAGTCAATGATTTCAAGAAGAAGTTCAGAAGAATAACTAAGCTCATAGGAGACAGTATGGTGGAAAGAATAATCAAACATGCCCTTTTTGCCCAAATTATTTACTTTTTTATTATAAAATCTATTTCTACAGCTGAAATTCTACCTGGAAATTCACACTCCAGAGTAAGGAATATACAGTAACTTTGCTCTATTTTTTTTATAGGTCTTATCCTTTGGCATTTTTGCTCTACAGTATGCTGTACTTGTAATAATGTAGAGAACAGATATCTTTGTCTCTCTCTTTTGAAACAGGTCTATTTCTATATAGATCTATACCTACATATGCTTTTTTCTTTTTTTTTCTTTTTTTTTTTTTTTTTTTTTGCATCTTGGTTGTATTTTGAATAATTATATCTGTTTCTCAGATGGAATTTCCAAGTTGGCCCAGCCTTTTTTTTCCTCCAGAATGACACTAGTTCTCTCTCCCTTCTTCTCCCTCCAGGGAGATCTCAAGCTTGTTAACATTTGAAAAAATTCTGGAAAGTACTGGTCACCAAGAGGTGGTCAGTAATGTAATTTCTCACAGTTGCTGTAGAAAATATTGGCAAATTATATCCCTCAGTTGAGATGGTATGTGCTCCAGTCCTATTTCCCATCAAAACATCTAGCTTTAATGAGAATTATCATACTCAGAACTGGACATATTATTTTCCCAAGCTTTTCTAAAATACTGCTGACAGCTGCTGGGAGACGGCAAAGTCTCTTTTCACCTCACAAAGGCTGTTTAATTTATTCTCCACAGTGACAAATTTTCTGGTAGTTTGTCCTCTGTGCTCGTGGTTAAATTTTGAAACCACTCCTTCACCAAATTAATATGAGTAGACAATAATAAGAAAATAGAACCATTCACCATAAATATTCTTTTGCCAATCCCTTGTTAACTCTTGGCTAGGGCTCAACCCAGTGATCTTCTGTTTATGCACTATGCCCATGAGCAATTCCTGAGTAAAGATTATGGGATAACGAATTGAGACCTATGTGCTACCGTGAATTTTTTGTGGGTGCATGCCTTTACCTGTATCAAGGCTCACTGAAGTCAGCATGACTCTGAGCCCGTCTTGAAGCCTGCCTCAGAAGGGCTTATCATGGGGCTGTGGCACTGATGGGACATACAATGAAAGTTGCAGTAAGGACCAGGCACCTTCATGGACTCCTTGCTTAGGTGACTCTTCACACATATCTTGAAATTTCCTAAAAACTAGGTCTACTCCGCAAATGAGTTTTTCTTGTGCTTTGAGTAGTCACTTGAGACAGGTTTCACTGCGTAAATTTGTGTGCATGTACTATCTTCAGCTCTCAAGGTAGGCAAGTATCTTCTGTGCAGAGAGGCAACACTTACAAAAAGGACATTCATTATCATAACAGGTACAGAGAGAGCAGAAGACAATGTCCTTGTCCCTCACTCTTTAATAGAAGAGTATAACTATATAAGCTGAGAGTCACAACGTGTACCAGATGAAACCTGCTATCTCTGCTGTTTGAAATACAGCTCTCATTCTTTTATTCTTTCTTCTTTAATCATGCAGAATAAAATTATTTTTAACCCTCAAGAAGAAATATCTTTGTTTGCTTTGTAACTATTGTTCCACAGATTCTTTGGCAGCTGATGGCTTGGTTTCATCATTTATAGAACTAAAACTTCATTCTAACATTTTATTGGTTTTTTGTCTTTAAATTATGGTGTGCAGAAGGACAGCCTTCACCTGCTATATTAAAAAAAAAAAAAGAAAAAAGATACTGTCTCTTTAATGAAAGAAAAGCATCAATATACTGTATTACTGAATGCAAATGCAATAAGAAATAACATATAGCTCTGGTTATGTTGTATGACATTTGGCTTAGCAGTATTAACATATTGCACAAAATCTGCATTTTCCCTATTGCAGAAAATAAGACGATAAAAGACATGGGAAATTAATTTCTTCCATATGATCATAAAAGAAATATTCTTTTTTTTTCTTTTTTCTTCTCGTCAGTCATTTGCAGAAATATTTTAGTATTACTTCTTTGTTAAGCCAGCTCTTTATCATGTATGTATTAGGCATACAGTACAAGGAGAAATGGAACAAGATGGCAGTTATAGCAGTGGCAAGATGCAAATTTATTCTGAAAAAAAGTAATATGTGCACAATATCAAGCATGCTTAAGTTTGTGCCAGGAAAACTATTACGAATGAAAAATGGATGAGATGGAATTTTGCATCATACATGATTACATGTTGCTTTACTTCATAGAAGAGTCTTTGTCTACTCCTGATGTCCCAGGTACCACCAAGAGAAGCTGCTTACCACACTGCTAGAGTGAAAATGGCAACAGATACCCCAGCAGTATTCAACTGCAACATGACTCTTTGTTTCGGAAATTAAAGAAATAGACCTCAAAAAGATGACAGAGAAAATTCACAGACCATTGAACTGCAGGCACTAACTCCAGGTAGGGAGAGGGGGATGAATTTATTACATCTTGTACTTGTAATTGAAAGTCTGTAATTGTTTTCTGCTTCATTTTCCCCAAGTTTAATTAGGCTACATTATGCATGTGATGTTGTTGTCACTATTTTTCCTCCTGTCTCTCTCATATTGTATGACACATGACTGAGTGTAGCCAAGCAGTGGAGGAGTCATTTTTCTCTGACACCACTTGAAAACATTTTTATAAAAAAATAAGTGATGAAGAATGAAGAAGAGCAGAAAAGAAGAAATAAAATACCTTAAAGATAGCTCTCTACATTAATCCACCATGAAGCGAAAGAGAAATAATAAAAACTCTTCTTCAGGTGCCAATTCAACTGAGATGAACCAGACTAGGTACTGCATTGGTACAGTGTAAAAATAGATGACAGTGAGTAATGATGTGAACAAAAAACCATGAGGAACATCACAGAAATGGATGTTGGATGGCCTTTGCACAGCAGAGGTAGATAAAGGTTATAACAAACTGTTTACTGACCATGTACACTTACTAGAATTAAGAGGTCAGTTGAACAAGAGCTCACCTAGTAAGAGCTTTCTCAGTAGTGTGACTTATCAGCTGTTGTACAGTACCAGAGCACTGCCCAGTTATTGCTCCATCACTTTTCAGTAACATTTCTGTCCTTTCAAAAGTCTACATTCTACCATTAGTTAAGGCTTTTTCTTTTGCATTTTTACATTTTCCCCCAATTTTGCATCAATTCACTGTAATTAATACATGTGCCTCTAACAGAAAAGAAAATAAATAAAAAGCACCATGTTTTATTGAACAAAATATAGCATGTGCAAGGAAGGGAAGGGAAGGGAAGAATTATAGAAACAAACCAGTGCTGAAGAATTTTGCATTAGCTGGTGCTTTTTGTTGTTGTCATATTTGCACAGATCGTTTTAGGCTCCTCAGTCCAGGTTGTAGCAAAACACTATCAAAACAAATACTCTTGCAAAATATTTGAGCTTCGCAGCTTAACATGTGCATCTTGAACCGCTTAAGCAGCATGATTATCTTCTTTTTGTTTTTCTCCAGAATTTAACAGACCGTAAAGTGTATACAAAAACGCATTATGCACCAGTGATTAAATGTTCTTACAACATTAATATTTATCAAGGGGTATTTCATAGCTAGAAAGTAGGTAACTATATTTTATTTCCTAAGAGAACATTTTCTATAGTTTTCCTTCATTTCCCAGCTACACAGCAAACATCTCTAAAGTGCACTTCCCAAGTGTAGTTAGAGAATAGGAAGGAATGTAAAGTTTTTAAAAACAGCCCTTATTAACTTTTCCTTCCATTGATTCTACTGTAAACTCTAAAAAGCCTTTTTAAAAAGCAAATTCTCATACACTCAGCAGGTGAAATGTTCCCACAAAAATAAAAGTAAAATTCAAAACCACCCCAAACAATGAAAAATCAGCAATCATATTACAATCTTTTCTCTTGACTACTTGTACCCTAGTATATCTTTACTGTTTTTATTGCACATTTATGAAAACTGTTGTCCTATATATTTAAAAAAAAATAGTTTCTTTATCTGTGCTAACACATTCTTGTGCATCCTTAATAAACTAGAGTTACTTTCAACAACATGTAGGTATTAGAAAAACAATGGAATCAAACCAAAGAGATAATTTGTATTGTAGATGTTCAAAGACTTCTAATGTTATTTTGTTGAGACAAAGAGTTGAATTTTGGAGGTTCTGGCTCCCATTTGTTATGGAAAGCTGCTGGTTATGTGACAGCAGGAGAACTCAAAACGTGATTCACAATGAATGTCAATCCTTCACCTCCAATATGAAGGCTTCCCAACTATTCAACTTGCTGAGCATAACTGGTTTTACTTAACATATCTAGAAAAGGCTGCTCCTGTTCAACTGACCAGTGAGAAAGGACTGGACTTCTTCAAAAYGGGTATTGGAGCAACAGTTTGTTATATATTTCTTTACACTTTTTAACTGTCCGATCCCACCTTGTGAGGAGAGCACTTGTTTGTTCAGCTAAAAGGAACCCCCTTCATGCTCCTTTTGGGTTTGCTCAGTCAACTGTTTTATGCAACAGTGGCAGAGGCACACTGCAATTGTGTACCCATTCATTGTGATTACACAGACAAAAGCAAATGTATGTTGTCTGTGACGGTAGATGGGAAAGGGAAAGGAGATGAATGGTTCCCATGGATAAGAGGACAGTAAGGTTTGTTTGGGGTTCTTTTTGTGGTTGCTTTTTTTTTCTTTTTTTTTCTTTTCTCTTTTTTGGTTAATTTTGTTTTGTTGTTCTTTTCATGGGTTTTTGTTGGGGTTTTTGTGGGCTTTTTTGTTGGTTTTTTTTCTATATTTTTCTCTTTTTTTTTCTTTTTTTATCTTTTTTTTTTCTTTTTTTGCTATGTCATGAAATCATAGCAGTCATTCCTCTAATAGAAACTGACAGGACATAAAAGACAGAACTATCAGATGAACACACACAATGACTAGAAATATATCGACAGAGAAAAGACTTAATTTAGCTTTGAGAAACCGTCCCAAAAATAAAATCCTGTATTAACAAGTGCAAAAAACAAAACAAAAAAAGAAACTCCAAACATTAAAACACAGTGTATAAAATGGTGTGAGAAAGTTAAGTCACCAAACAGCCTTTTAGTCAATAAAAAGCTGTGTTTATGTGTCCTTGTTTGGGTAGCGGCCCATTCTTTTCATTTTACCCAAAAGGTCATTCAAGAAGAGATCTGAGGGTAAAGCACTCAGTCCTTGCTATTTTTGACTGTAGTAATTTGGGCCTGTTGTGTTTCTGTCATGTAAGATGAATCCTTTCTTTTATTCCTCATTGGTTGAATTATCTTCCAAAGTTGTTATGCCTCCAAAGCCCAGTCCTGTTGAGTTCTGTGCTGCTGAGACTGTAAGTACTGTATGTAAGAGAATTAATACAAGAACACACAGTTTAAGTCTGCTGTTACACAGTCTTGATGCTGATGAAACTGTGAGAGATGTCCTGTGACACGTTGTTGAGCCACTTGTTTTTATAGTCCCTTTGGGTTGATGATCTGATAATAGTCCCCATCTGACATCACAGCATTCTGGTTCTGCATTGGTTGGATAGTTTTCATAGAGCCCTGTAGGGTAAACACAAAACAAGAATAAATACCAGGCACAAGGACTGGCAGAAGTAATAGATTGAAGGAACAGCTGACATTTAGTCTAAGCTATTGAATCCATATCTTTGGRTGAGACTGAGGCCCTCAGAGGGGCCATCTAACAGGAAGCAACATCAAAAGATCATTCAGCAGAAGTGTGATGCTGAGCATGATTGTGTAAAGAAGCAATATTTAAAAGCAGTTATTGATATTTGAATGATAAAAGTGTTTGAATTCTTCCTTTTGGGGAAGTAAAAACCAATGATGAAGTAAGAACTAATCAACAAGTATATTACCACAAAATTGGGACCTTGAAATTCTTCTTTCAGTATGTGAGCACATAAAGACAGGCATTAAATAACAAATAATGATGTACYGATGATATTGGCTATTTCGATTTTCAAACTTATGTAAATGAAACTGCATCACAGGAACAGCTTCCAAACRGTTGTTCAGAATCTACTTGTTTACCCTACCACATCTGAGTTCTTCCGGTTGGATATTGTCTTCAACATATCCCAGAGGTGAAAACAATCTTTCCTTGCCATACAATGATTGGATCTCCTGATGTTTCTGATTTTACAGCTAGGTCATTTTTGCCTCTGAGGCAAAATTTATTGAGGTACTCAACCTGATCTGATTATGACTTTTTGAACACTAAGAGGAACTCTATCTTTTTGGAAATTGTCTGTGCTATCTGCATGACTATACAGGACATTAACATTACCAGAGCATTCTGTTTGCTTCTCACATACCTTTTTCTCTGATAAACTAAAATAACCTAATTTGGCTATTTAACTAGTGCTTAAATGTAAGAATGTCTAACATAATGGACAAACACCTTTTTTCCATTTAAACTGGTCTTGGATTAAATTCTGCAGTAAATAATATACTCTGTGGTAGAACTWGGTTTTTCTAGGAAAAAAATCTATCTGTGCTGAAATATTAGGACAGTGATTTTGAAAGCAGCTTTATTTCTTGGAACAAGAATCACATTTTCTCTAAAATATCATAACAAGAATATTACTTTCAAAAAGCAATTTAGTTGTAACATTCGTAGGTCCAGGCACCAGATTGCTTGCATTTTGTGAATAATAACCTGTAAAGAAAAGCAGTACAACTTAAAATATGATAAAACTGAATGCTTTGGTTCCTAATTCCATAATATTGATCTGAAACTAAACAAAATATGTGTTAGGTATGCTAAGAATGTTAAGATGACTAGATTGGCACACTTTTACATGGCTCACACAATAGTCTGCTATGCTATGTATGAGTCTAAATAAAGTTGCATTTATTTTTGGATTCAACCAAATTTTTAAAGATACAGTAATGAAAGCAACTTGTTTCATGTTCTGTAAATTTAGAGTTTATTCTATGGTAAACCTGACCATTTTCTCCACTTCTGCAGTCAGAAACTTAATGCAGCATTCTGAAGGTTGAAAATTATTTATTCTCGCTCTAGATCATAGCTGAAAGGATCACATCTTTCTTTAGAAATTCAATTGCATTTTGGAACTTCTGGACARTTGTTTATTGAAGGTATAAAAAAGTAGTCTTGTTTTCTGAGACCCATCTTTTGGTGTTTGTATGCATAAGTCTGTTTTTAAACATTACAACACACAGGCAATGCCTCTCAAAGCAGGGAATTATGATTTGTTCTGTGAACTGCAGTAGCTCAAATGATTAGTAGTAATTGAAGAGACACAGAGAATGGTTAATGTTTTGATCCCACTGAGGCTTGTTTACTTTTCAAACTATATTTTCTGCCTTTCTTGTTACTGGAAAACCCAGACTTCCTTTGAAATCAAAGCTGTGTATATAAATTGGCAATCAAAAGTTATTTAAATTGTTCATATGCACTTACTCAATTATAGATAAATTGATGACAACTCCACATTCAAAGATGAATTGAACTTGTTCCTTAATGTAAAATTACATTTCCTCTTTATTTCAATCCAGCAATTAAATTTAGGTTTTGAATTTGCAGTTACATATTAAATAAACAATTAACTACAGATACACTCTTCATATGACAGTGTAGAAAATTTAGATAAATTCAGTCAGACCTTTTGTACGGAGCACAACACATGTTCCTCACCACATACTTGTTTGTAGCCATAAATATAAGCTTTTGCCCCTTGGATCTAATTAGTCCGTCTGTTCAGTCAGGGGTTTACAAACGTGTGACTTAACTAGAAATCCAGGGAAGCTGGCTACATCTCCTTGGAAAAACTTGTTTGTTCTTTTATCAAAATATTCACGGAATCATAGAATGGCTTGGGTTGGATGGGACCTTAAAGATCATTTATTTCCAGCCTCCCTGCTGTGTGCAGGGACAYATTTCACTAGACCAGGTTGCTCAAAGCCCCATCCAGCTTGGCCTTGAACACTTCCAGGGATGGGGAGTCCACAGCTTCTCTGGGCAACCTGTTCTGATGCCTCACCACCCTCACAATAAAGAATTTCTTCCTACAATTTCTTCCTAATATCTAATCTAAGCCTACTCTTTCAGTCTGAAACCATTCCCCTTGTCCTATCACCCCACACTATAGTAAAAAAGTCTSTCTCCTTGTTTTTTGCAGGCTCCCTTCAAGTATTGGAAGACCACAATTAGGGCAGCCAAAGCCTTTTCTTTTCCAGGCTGAAAAATCCCAGTTCTCTTAGTCTTTCCTCATAGGAAAAGTGCTCCGTTCCTCTGATCATCCTGGTGTCCCTCCTCTGGACTTGTTCCAACAGGCCCATGTCCATCCTGTGCTGAGGACCCCAGAGCTGGATGCAGTGTTCCAGGCGGGATCTCACAAGAGCAGAGCAGAGGGGCAGTGTCACCTCCTTTGCCCTGCTGGCCACGCTGCTTTTGATGGATCGCAGGACACATTTGGCTTTCTGGGCTGTGAGTGCACATTGCTGGATCACGTCCAGTCTCTCATCCACCAGCACCCCCAAGTCCTTCTGGGCAGGGCTGCCCTCGATCCGTTAATCCCCCAGCCTCTGTTGATATCAGGGGTTGCCTTGACCCAGGCAGCACCTTGTACTTGGTTTTGTTAAACCTCATGAGATTCCCATGGGCTCACTTCTTGAGCTTTTCCAGGTCCCTCTGGTTGGCATCACATCCTTCAGATATGTCAACCACTTCACTCATCTTGGTATCATCTGCAAATTTACTAAGGGTGCACTTGATCTCTTCATGAAAAAAAGATATTAAATAAGACTTCATTGTAGAAGACCGCTAGGTTGGTCAGGCAGGACTGGCCCTTGGTGAAGCCATGTTGACTGTCTCAAATCACCTTCCCATTCTCCATGTGCCTTAGCATAGCTTCTAGAAGGATCTGTTTCATGATCTTCCCAGGCACAGAGGTGAGTCTGACAGGTTTGTAGTTCCCAGCATCTTCCTTGACCTATCAACTATTATCCTTTTTAAAGATGGGTTCAATGTTGCCCTTTTTCAAGTCATCTGGGAGTTGACCTGATTGCCATGACTTTTCAAATGTCATGGAGAGTGGCTTGGCAACTACATGAGCCAATTACCTTGGGTCTCTGTGGATGTAACTCATTGGGTCTCATAGATTTATGTACATTCATGTTCCTCAGGTGGTCATGAACCTGATCTTTACTTACAGTGGGAGAGACTTTGCTCCCCTAGTCTACATCCTGCTGTCCATCCAGTCAAGAGATACAGGAAGAAAGGTTGACATTGAAGATTGAGGCAAAAGCATTATTGAATACTTCAGCCTCCTCCTCATCCATTGTTATCAATTTTCCAACATTCTTTATGGGTATACACCTTCTTTGGCCTTCCTTTCCTTGCTAATATGCCTATAGAAGCCGTTCTTTTCATTCTTTGCATCCCTTGCCAAGTTCAGTTCCTTGCCCCTTCGCTACATAACCTGATTTCATCTCTATGCTTTTCCAAGGTTACCTGTCCTTGTTCCCACTGCTTGTGCATTTGCTTCTCTCCCTTTTGTTTGACTTTTGTTTTGTTTAAATATTAAATACATGGGTATAAGAAATAAAAAGGATTTCTCAAACTGCCTTCCTCTTTTGTTTTTATAGTTCAGTTTGTAGACACCATTACTTTCTGTTATTTGGATATTTGGTAACTGTATTCCTGAGGCTGACCTGTCAGCTGTAACTGGCTTGAAATGTATTTTGCTTTTCACTTTTTTACTTAAAATTCTCAGTTCTTCATTTCCCAACTTTTCCCAGCACTCAGGTATCTTTCACAAGCATAAATCTTAGTCCATATGGAGGTTCTTGGACCTTTATTATAATCAAGGATCTAGAATTTGCCAGAAGACATTTTGGTTTCAAACCATTCTCCAGACAGATATACTTTCACTCACAAAGGTCATGTAAAAGCTGTGTCTTTTCTTTGTAACCAGGTAGGTTTTTCTCCACATGAAGACAACATTTTGATGATCAGCACAGAAGTCATATCTGTAGGCACTGTGTGTTMCTAATGCTGATGCAAGTATTAAGGCTACTGGTTCCACTGAGATTGTTAATGGAGACATGAATAGATAAATCCTGTATGTCCTGCTTAGCTGAATCAGCCTGAAAAAGGAGCGGCAGCATGAATATCATATTYTCTTTGTGGAATATGCTTCGGGGAAAAGCAGCAAACCCCAAGCAAGTTCTTACACAAAAATTGAAATCACAAAGACTGTCTATGCATGCATGGTCTGCTGATCAGCTAGATCACCATCCAACTCAGAGGCTGCTGTGGTTTCTGGCTGAGCAGTTGCAGGAACCAGCCTGTAAAAGCAGTGGTTGCATCCCTATGACTCTCAGCACTTTCAGGATATGTGACACTTGTGCTGGATTTGAATCTGCAGCAGGTGATCTGACTTGGCTTCTTGGTTTCTTTGCTACAGAAAGAGTTATGGAGCCATAGTATTCTGCATCATGGGAAACTGGTCTGGCTGATATATGTGTTGTCGTTGCTGGATAAGTATTTGGGAAGCCACAGAAACAAAAGAGATTCTATGATATGTTATGCTTTTTTCCTKGTTTTCTTTCTGTAGAGCTCTAATCTGTGGTCATTTCTCACATAGATTTGTGATTATTTTTGAGAGGTATATGAAGCTTCTTATGCTTGAAGAAAAGACCTTGAAACAAGATAAGTGGATGTAGTATACCAGAAGTTTTGAATGCTCCATTTTATTGTGAAGCCCAAAGTAAATAATGTCTGCCAAGAGTGATCCATCCAGCAGTGACATCATTGTATCAGTGAATGCCAGCACTCTGCATGGYATTTCTGTTTCTGAGGAATTATTTCTGAGATTTTAATATTAACATTTTCCAACTATGGAAGTCAAGAGAACACATTAGATATTATATGAATAGATTTCACTGCTTGCTTACAACTGATCTGGAAGCCAGCACTTTTTGATCTCATCCAGATGGTCTTCTCAATTTTTAAATTGCTGTGTCTGTGACACATTATGATGATTAGACATGTATTTTATACCTTTCATGTTATAAAAATGAAATAAAATTATATGTAGAAGAATATCGAAGATGAAAAAGTTATTCTTTAGTCAAACAGATTATTCTTAAACTGGTGCATAAGACTGTTCAGCTCTTTTGAAAAGGCTAACTTCCATTACAGACTCCATTCCAGCTGTTGGAGGACATGTGGGTTGGAGATCTGTGTTGCTGTGTTTTAAGTTTTTTTATCACTATATGTTGGTTATTATTACAGATAGTTGTCTCATGAACATTTTCTTATGTGTATGTGTCCACATCCAAGAAGAATTCATTGTATTTCTTCGTGAAACATTAATTTCTTCCCTAAATTATGTATAGGGCCAATTTCCTGCTGCTGGTGTAAATCAGTGTTACCCCTCTAAAACTAAGCTGCTGCAAGTCAGAACAATGAGTAAAYAGCTGACTCTCAAAACTATACAATGAAAATTTTTACCTCTACTGTTTTGAGATACGGGAAAACTTGCTTCTAGAAAGCATTTGGCTTTTCCCAGTCCCCTCCAGTTTTGCTTCTATATGTAGAATCTTTGATGAAAAGGATGTACTATTGTGATATGATACAAAAAGGTCATACATATCTAAGTACTGTGTCACCATAGAAAGTTTAGGGATATCAGTAGGTTAATTGTCTGGGTCATTTTTATAGGAGAAGAAAATTTACAGGTWATAAACCTACTGTGATATGGGACCTCACTCATGGGAAAGCCCCAATATTCAAGACTAGAAGAACACAAGACTCAAAAAGATGAGCTATTTAGTTGACAGATTTTGCTGCAAAAACCATGTCAAATTTCCCCTGTAAGCAGTTCCATAGCTACTAATAATTTAAACCATGCTTGTCAAACATAAAGGGATTTGTCCTGCTGTCTGTGTTAGCTTAATATTTTGATATTTTAGGACCTATTAAGAGGTGCAGACAGGAGGCAAATTACGCATTATTATGAGATATTTTTAGAGGAAGATTTTGGATCAAATATATAGGTCTTTTTTGACTTTGTCAAGAACAACATAAAGCAGATTGAATTCAGAGAGATTTTCTCTTCTTGAATTGTTCTACAAAAAAGAGATAGATTGTCTTGCTTTCTATATCACATTTTCTCAAGGAAATTGCTTTTCAAATTGCACTGAAATCAGGGCATCTGTTTTGAAACAGACACGCTATAGCTAAATCTGTTGGTGAAACCCAGTTGCACATCTGCCCCTTGAGAGGAAGCTGCAGTTTGAAGAATTTATCCTAATACTTTTGCTGAGCTCTGTTAGGCATCAAACTTCTTCTAGAGATTGATGAGAATTCTCTGTAATAATTCTCGCTATGTCCTTAGAAATTTTAGTGTATGCTATGAAGCATGACTGACAGTTTCATTTCCAGTGAATTCTTTACTCTAAAGGAGGTGGAGTTTCCATGGAAGTGTTACTTTGCATGGATCACATAAACATATGTTATTGTTATTTGCCAAAAATTGATTCATGCTCTGTGTTCCAAACAACTGAGATGTTAATCAGAACACATAAAATTAGGAGCCTAAATTAATATGAACTGAAAGATATTAGTGATTTAAAGCACCTGAATCACCTGTCTACTTACCTCTTCTCTCCCTTTACTTTCTGCTTCTAATTGAAAAGTATCAGAAGTCTGTTCAACACAGGATAATAGACACATTTGATTCTCCTCTTGATGGCAGAAGACTTGTTCTGATGGCACTGCTCTTAGGGGTTTTAGGAAGTACTAAAGGGTGCCATGAAACTTTTGGAAGAAGTTAATGCAATGCATCTCTGCCTTGTTGCTGCTCACTACATTCCYCTCCTTTCCTTCAAAGTGGAACTCTCCTCCGTTAAATGCCATGACATTTATTGTACAGATGAAGAGTGTGAGCATGTGGCTGAGATTTCCTGCCTGAGACTTGATGCTGGGTGATGGCCCTGTTATATCACATGGCACAAAGAGATCATAAGTCATGGTCATTACAAAGAAAGCCRTTAGCAACACAATTAGCCCTAAATCTGCACTCTAAAGTGGTCCAGACTTGGCACATGGACAGCAGTTTCTCCCAGCAGTCAGAATAGGCTATGTCCATATTAACAAGTAATTTTGGAAATATGAGAAGATCTGTACAATGAAGCAGCTGGTGCTGAGTACCTATCTCATGTCAACCCTAAACACCTCTGAAAGGATATTTTCTCACTCTATCTCTAGTATAATTTTGTAGACCAAATGTGCATTAATGGTTGGGGCATGGTAGGGTGATGCTGTAGCCCATCTCCTTATTTAGTTAAGGAAGACATCTACAATAGAAAACAATCTTACTGGTATGAACACTGTGTTCTTAGGAGTTACAGTTAAAAACCTTGACCTGGAACTTTGCATGGGACTAATTCACTGTAATTTGCCATGCGTGTGTATGTACACCTGAAAACTATTGCTGTCTCCCTCAAATGAGATTCTGGTTTGCATGGGCAGTTCTAGACAGCTGAGCTGTTGAAAGAAACATTGGATGAAACCACTGGAAACTTTAGTCATATGGATATGATCTCCAAAGGCCTAAATTGAAAGTAATCACTCAGTTTTAATGAATCTGAAAACCAAAACCAGCATGTTATATCACAGCACCTGATGGAAGGATCAACTTCTTTCTTTCTGTCCTGGAAGAAAGGGGACAAGAAGGGAACACTAAATAGAAAGGAGGCAAGAAGGGAACACTAAATTCTTTCTATCTAACTGCATATTTCCATAATCAGAACCACACTGTGATTCTGATTGTTTTGATTAATCTCCAAGCACTTTCTTTTGCACTGCAGTTGTTCCACACCCTCATACACATTTCTACAAAAGACGAGTTCTGGTGATACATAACAAGTGCAGCATGCCTTCTCCTTTCCCTACTACATGCTTTCTTTGGAGGTGATCAAGTTAGACATTCTCAGGCTAGAATACTTGTTACTTATTACATGAGTTCTTCAGGAATTTCCAAGAAGTCATTATTAATCCATATTATAAACTACAATTTATTTTCTTTTAAATTTAATGACAAATACAACAACTGCAGTATTTCTTGGGGAAAAATAGCTAGTCCTATGCTGTTTTCTCATCATGTGGACCTTCCAAGGAAGGGTAAAACCCTTGTTATTATTTCCTTTTACAGCCTCCAGTACTTTTTTTTTTTTCAGATTCCAACACCACAAAAAATCCTGCCCTGAGAGGTAATGTGGGTTCCCTGTTGTCCACCAGTGCTGCCTTGCCCTCACCTCCAGCAGGTCTCTGTGCTCTGACTCACTGCTGTGGTAGGACAGGATTGAAAGCGGAGGGGGCAGCTCCTACTGCCAGGGCACATCCCAGAATGGAGATATGGAGCCACACCAGCCTCTACCTGGCTGCAATGGGAAAATTACATGTAACATTTTTGTGTTCATCCTGCACTCTGGGCTTTAGTCAATACCAAATAAAACCAGCTATCCCTTGTATACCTTTTCTTGTTACTTGACACTTAAATGTTGAAGAAAAATACCTTTTTGACCTTACTTTTTGTTTTTTTCTAATGAAGAGACAGACCAATAACTAGAAATCTCAGAACATGTATGACAGAGAGAAACTCACAGAAAGTGCAGTAGGAGATGTCCCTCAAGACATGGGTGACCTGCTTTCAGCTGTTTTTCTGCAAAAGGATTTCAAGTTATCTGTCAAGTCACAAGCTAGGCTGAGGTAGAGTGTTTTGTCTGCTGTTGAACTCACTGTACTTTGCATGAAATAAATCTGTTTTCATTAAGCTGCAGAGAGGTATGATTCTTTATTCCCACAGCAGATTATAGTCTAATTTCTCATCGTTTAGTAGCAGGAAGTACTCTTATGGTGAGCTGCTGCTTTATAAGGGTGAAAATGGGYCTCTATTCCAGACAAAGTTTGAATTGCTCCCTTGTACCAGTCCTCAGCATCTTCTCTTGCACATAACTGTCCAGGGTTAGCATACTCACTCCCATGGCCTGTGCATAGAAGCTCTGCTCTGCCGCTGCTGGATTTGGACTTGAGAGGACAAAAAGTTCAACCAAATACTAGTTAGTGGACTGCTGAGATGAGATTGAGGTCACCYTGATTTTAAGTGTCTGCAATAAGACCCTGGTGACTAACAGCAACTACAGCAAATAGAGTACAGCCAGCAATGTGAACAAGTCCTCTCATCAGGTGCAGGTGCCTACTTAAGGTGAATTAAATAGCTCTCAGCTCTACTGACTACACCAATGACTCTAGTGAGAGCTTAGTCACAGAGTTTATGTGTAGATACCCACATTATTAATACCTGCAATAAAATGAGTTTAATCCTCCCTTAAAGCTGCTTTTTCATCCCAAACTCAGACATGTCAGTAATCTTTTCAAAATCATCTATTTTGTGTGTTTTAGGAAGGAATTTGGATTATGGGTTACACTAGGAAAAAGAAGAGATGGATATGTATTTCCTAAGAGCTTTTCTGAAATACATGCCAAGATGATTTTGTTTACTGTTGGTTTGGTTTCTTGTCATTGTGTATGTGTGTGTGTGCACGTGTATATACATGAACACACAGACATAAATATAGATTGTGTACTTGTGGTAAACAAAATTTTCCTAAGTTGCTCACTTCTACTATACTTCCTTAAACTGGAAGATAATGTTCACTTGCTGACTGCATATGCATATGGGAAGGCTATTTATTAATTTTTACAAAATGCCTTGAAGTGCACCATTACCTTATAGATGACAAGAAATTGTAACTCAGCTCACTTTTCATTGTATTTTCTTTTGCATATGGATGGATATTGCTTGATTGTGTGCAATAGGCTTAATCTTCAAGGAAAAAATCCAGTAAATACCTTGCTACCAGAATCACCCTAAATCCAAACACAGGGTATAAGGTGAAGCAAGTTGCCATGATCTTTATGCTTGCATCTGAGATGGTATATAAAATTAATGGATTTTTATAATTGACTCTGTTTTTAAGTAGCTTACCTTAGACAACTTATTCACTATCAAGATTTCCAGTGGAGCCCTAAGATAGAGGTGAAGGCAGTTTAATTTCCAATATTTAGACAAGGGTGTCAAATTATCTAAGTGTTGAAATTCCTTTTTACCAATTTACTGGGAATAAGTTTCCTGAATGTCTTCAAGATTCTCAGATGATACTCTAGGCACCAGAAATCTGAAGATAACATTGGTATAAGCTGTAATTTTGTGTGGATGACTCCCATCCATTCCTGAAAAAAGTGCCTGTGKTACCTGAGATATATATTAGCAATACCTTTTAAAATGAAAAAATATTCACAGAATGTAACAAGACTCAAGAGGAAACAAGCAAAGATTATTTCTTCCCAGGTGAACAACTGTTTCTTAAATTTCTTCACTAGTGAAAGATCTTTTCTTTAATACTTTCTGAGAGCTGCTGCACAATTTTGAATGCTGTGCTTCAGATTCTTGATTCATCTGGCATAAGAATACAGGCAAACAAAGGTGAATATGCTAAAAACTGGACCTGCCTTTCTCTTTTTTTCTGACTATTGCATGATATGCAACCTCTTTACTCTGAATATTGCGTGACGTGAAGTAACAGAAATCCTCCACGAAACGATTAAGTGTAAGAAATAACCAGAACAAATTTCCTGTWGCAATTTTGTTTTGTAAAGCTGCTGACTGGCAGGCTGTATCATAACTGTGCATTACAAGATCTGAGCTCAAATCCTAGCACCTCCAACAAATCTTTCCGATGTGGAATACCTTCAGGCTCTCAGAGTTAGAGCTAAATCCATGACATTTAGACTTATGAAAACAATTGAAATTAGTTTTTCTGTACTATACCTGTACAGATGAAACTTGATAGTCCTCCATAGATGACATCATCATTGTCTGGTAATATAAAGGGACACCTCGTTTGAACCTCCAAACAGTATTGCTTGCAAGGAATTCTGTTGCTGCAGTGAAACTGTGTGACTTCAAAATACTGGGAACAGAGCCAGGCTTTGTAGACAGTCTGGAAAAAAGAGAAGAACCAGAAATATAGATGGATGACAATAGCACTGTCATTATTAGAAGAACATACTGTACTGCACACCTACATTAATGCTGCTTTTGCAAGAAAATTTTGAGAGAATATCACCTGGGTAAAATATGCTCTTAACTTTTGACTGTCTTCCCACTTCAGAAATGAAATCCCCAGCCAAGACATTTAAAAGCAACAGTTAGTCAGGACCAGGCTTATGCTATTATATTATCTTAGTTTGTAAACAGGTATGTCTCTTCGGTTTGACTTTTTATTAGACGCACGCAGGCATGGAACACACCCCTGTCCCTGCACTTTATCATATGCTAAGTGAGATCCTAATCTCGTTTGGAGCTGGACAAGGACAAATTTATGAAAGTGCATGCAAGAAAGACTTGAAAACTGGGCTTGTGCCATGTCTCTCTGTATTTCATCTAGAGCTAAGCTATCAGGTTGCAATAGATGGTGCTGCTTCCCTTCAAATAAAACCTCATCTAGCTCACAGCATTAAAACATGCATTAGGGTTCCTGAACACCAACAGCCATAGACTAGGGGATAAATCTGCCACAGTGAGAACCAATGTCTATATTTGGATGCTAAATGGAACACTTTAAGATGGTCTCATCTGATGCTGCATAGCCATGTCTGCAGGACCCGTGATTATTGCAATTATTGTCACTATTCAAACAGAAAAGTAAAATGCACATGATGATTTTAATTTTTACTACCTTTTTTTCTTCCAAACAATGATGTTTGTCATTTGAATTAAACTCTTTTGGACACAGAAAAGTTTATTGTAAAATTAGGTAGGACACCAGGCCACAAAGGTGATGAAAAACCTGTGTGACTGATTACAGAGAGTTTTGCTTGTTACCCATTTTATTTTCCACTTAACTGTTTTGGAGTACATTATTTACTGCCTAGATACTTGCTATCTAGGTTGTTACATAACAAAAAAAATACCTTTTTTGTATTTCTTAATTATCTGAAAGTCCTAGTAACAACCTTTCATTAATCACAGACTGAAAACCAATGCAGTCAGCTGATCATTTCCATTCTTTCTAGGACTGATTTAATAAAAAAGAAAACTGACACCTGAAATGACCAATCTAGATGAGTTTTGTTTTATTTCAGTATGTTCCATATAATTAGTTATAATTTTATGAATGTCAATAACAACATAAAATATATAATTAATTTCAATGTAGTAAACCCAGAATCAAAAATCTTTTATTTTAGATTGTTTGCAACAGTGGCAGGTATGGGTAAGGTTGCTAGGTGATAAAATGAAGCCTTTATTACTAATCTATGGTTTGTGATTATCTCTTTATAGCATTTTTTGCCTACTGCACTCTGTAGAACATGGGGTTTTTTTAATTACAAATTCAATTTTAATTGCTTACTAAGGTTTCATATCCAGAGAATATGAATTATGAGAAGGAAGACCAGGAGATGTATGTACCTTTTGCTCTTAAATAAACTTTTAAACAGAAAGTGGTTTTCCCACTCTTGATTACATCACCCACTACAGTTTTGATACTTCAGTTGCTTTACTGACATTTGCAACAATAAATCACAGAATCACAGAATATGCTGAGTTGGAAAAGACCCACAAGGATTCTTGAGTTCAGCTCTTGGCCCTGCTCAGAACCATCCCCAAAAGTCACACCATGTGCATTGTCCACACACTTCCTGAATGCTGTCAGGCTGGTGCTGTGGCCACTTTCCTGGGGAGCCTGTTCCAGTGCCCAACCACCCTCTGGGTGAAGAACATTTTCCTACCTAAATCTCTCCTGACACAGCTTCATACCATTCCCATGGGTCCTGTCACTAGTCACCTCAGAGATCAGTGCCTGCACCTCCTCTTCCCCTCTCAAGGAAGTTGTAGACTGCAATGAGGTCTCTTCTCAGTTGCCTCCAGGCTGAACAGTCCTAGTGATCTCAGCCGCTCCTCATACGGCTTTTCCTCAAGGCCCTTCACCATCTTTGTCACCCTCCTTTGGATGCTATCTAATACCTTTATATCTTTCTTATGTTGTGGCACCCAAAGCTGCACACAGGATTCAAGGTTAGGTGAAATAAAGCAAGAGTTTTTCTATTTTTAATTAGTGAGCATAGTCAATTGATTGGAAACAGGAATGCTGGGTCTGGTAAGAATTATATATTCACAGACGGTCTTTCCTGATTACTAACACTTTAGACYTGTTTAGTATGAACCCACATGTTCTCTTCATAAAATAGATCTAATAGGAGTAAGTTGGTTAATGACTCATATTCGAAAGTGTACATCCATTTTTAGGAAGGATATTGAACAGTGCATCATACATGGTAACAAGAAAATGAGCAAACCCATGTGTCTACTTAAGCAAGACAGAAAAAGTTTATTCAGAAGCAGAAGTAAATAATGCAATTGTGGGCTTCTGTGAAGATTTTTGTGTATCCAATCTCAGTTCATACAAATCATCTTCCTCCTCTGATTCACAAATCTTCAGCTTTGTCCCAAAATTACATTTGAATTCTTGTCCGTATTTCTAAAGAATGCATGAGTATACCTGTTCCTGAGATCTGTTTCTCAGATGAATGCCTCCCACTCTGTATCCTTTCCTATTTTCTTTTCCCCGCAGCTGATTTCAAACTTGTCTATAGTCTRTCTTGATATTTTTAGTATTCTGGTTCCCTTTTGCTCTGTTTTACCCAGCGAGGCTACACAGAGTACAAGACAAGGCTCATCCATGGTGTCTATCTGTCAGTCCACTGCTTTCACAGCTTTGGCCTGTGTTAATTCTTACATTTCCAGACAGTCCTCAGCCATTGTCTGGAAAAAGGTGTATGCCAAGAACTGCACCCAGTAAGCAGTTTTGTCTTTTTCTGGTGAAAAAAGAAAATTATGTAGGTGTTTGCAGTTGAGCTGTACTGGGTTATCTGGTAGACCAGAACGTAGCCCCTCTCTCCTCTTACCACTGCAGACACCATTTAAATGCCTACTTTCCTAACAAACACCCCAAATAATCTCTCCTACCCTTCCTGGACTTTCTAGGCACAAAAGGTTTTACACAGCCATCTTACTTTCATGCTTGAGTATGTGCTAACCAGGAGGGAGTACAGAAGTGGGAGAATCTGTCTCATATTTGTTCATGTAACTATGCCCAACAGCATTTGCATAGTTCCACAGCTGACCCAGCTGAGTAAGAAGATCCAGAGCAGTCCAAAGTCTTTTCTCTGTTTCAGGGACAATGAGTAGTGACTTTTTAGCTGTATTAGAAGTCCATAATGTGGAACTGAAATTTCTTGAATTTTCTTGAAATTTTCCTAATAGAAAAGCAGATACTATGGCCTTTGATCGGCCAGTATTCTTTCTTTTACCCAGGAAAATATAGATTTTGTTTGGTTGGGAATTTCTCTCTACCTCCTAGCAAGTCCAAAATGCTGATTTTCAGTCTCAAAACATGCATTATGTAACAAGGCCTGAAACTATCACTGAAATACACATTGGCCTGTATACTGAGTGTGGTGTTCACTTTACAAACTGTGCTTAGATATGAGGCTTTTTTCCTTCTTAAAGAACATCAGTAGCTAAACTCAAATATTTATAAACACAATAAACATTTCTCTTTTAAAATATTTAATATAGAAAACTTTTAAGTATTAGTTAAATTCTATTAGTGTTTTCCTATGTAATTTTCAATGTGTCAATGGAAAAGATGGAAGGTGGATGTGAGGACACCATGTGTTAAATGGCCAGAGGGAGGAAAAATCCTGTATCTTTTCCATTAAGTCTTCTAGAGCAGAATCTTTGCTCTTTCAAAACATGCACTTTCTCAAGATACAAGTCAATAAAACAAATGCCTTGGATTACATTTCAAGGAAAGGAAAGAGGGGCTGTGGCAGCAGTGGATGAAGCTCTCACTGTATTATACCCTCATTTAAAGGAAACAAAGCTAAAAATAACTCCTAACATAAACTGAACTAAACTGAGTTATAAGATGGAAAAGCTACATACATTATAAAGAAAATATAAGAATAAACAATTATCAATGTTTTTGAAAAAAAAAAGAGGTAAAATTACTTTAAAAAAAATTCAGAACTTTAGAAGACAAAATAATTTTTAACAGATGCTTTAGTCATTGAAGTCAATATACGAAAACCAAATGAAACTAACACGATTTGTGATTTCTTAAAATTAYAAATTTTTCTACGTATTATGATCTTTTATATATGTTGCACATATATAATGTAGAAAAAAATACAATGGTCTTGTGTTTTCAGCTGTCTTGGGAGATGATTGAAACCTTTGAAATATCATAGTACTAACAGAAATCTGGCAAACTGAACTCAAAGAACAGAAAAAACCCCATGTTTTTCTGTTGGTTTTATTTTTACTCTTTCTTAGCAAGGGAGAGAACTAAGATAAACTGGATTATTGATGCATCGTGGCAACCACATAGACTAAGTACCTCAATATACCTAAATATCTCATCTCTTTACCGTCAACATAACTTTAGACAATACTTTTGAAAGACATACAGTCTTGGCTATTAGATGAGACACAGTGATGGCAAGATAGTATCACATAAGCATAAAGTCATCTTTCATGTACAGAAGCATAGCTATAAAAACTCAGAAGGATTTAATGGCAATTTTGCTCACCCAGATAAATTAAATCTACCTTACTTTGTACCTGTAGGAAAAAATTAAGATTAAACTTTTGAAGAAGTGCACCAGTTAATGCTGGCTTTATATATCTATATTAATGTGTGTGAGTGCCTATCTAGAATGATCATAATCAAAATCTTCTTAGTTTTAAATTATTAACAATATTGCTATAATAACAYTATCAATTGGGCAGATTAATTTATTATTTGGCATTCATTTTATTTCTACTGTACAAGTTTCAAGGAGAATAAATATTTTATGACTTCAGTGACCAATAACCCAACACAAATAACCAGCTTCAGCAATTCAAAGAATGAAAGCTTCACAAACAAACTAGACATTAAACTGCATCTACTTGTCAAATGATTAGAGATAATAAAAGGATTCAAAGTTAAAAGGAAGAAAGCAAGGTGGGAGTGGGTATGGAGAATTTTGAGAAACTAAAAGGGCACATTGTGTGCTTTTTCTATCAGGACATTAGGAAGAACACTTATTTTTGTCTTTTTGTGGAGACTGGCAGGCCGGGTATTGTCTCTTTTTCGGATATTCTGTATCTCATATCACACATGAGGTTAGACGGTGTCTGAGTTRTTCTTTCTGGTCTTGAAAGGCAACCAGACAGAGTTCTTAGTTAATACTGTTACGTTAATCACCTAGAGAGGGGCCAGGAGCTGCTGCTCCCAGTGTGGAGAGTATGGCTGCDTAGAACAGTCCACTGGCTGACCACAGCCCGGGTCATTACACTAGTAGACTTCCAACGGGCTGTGCAACTGCAAAAAACTTTAATTTTAACAAGATGACCTTTAATGCCCCCTCCAACCCAGGCCACTCTGTGGTTGTATACTTCTATGATTCTATGCTACTATGATTGTATGGTTGTATGATTCTGTGCTTCTATGAGTCTATGATTCTATGATTCTCTTTGCTAAGACTGCAAAACCAACTGGAAGATAAAGTTGTATTTACCATGCATATATGCCCACAGTTTCCGTCCCTCCCTGTCTCATTCTCACTCACTCGTACATGCACAATACACATGATTCCGGATAACCTGAGTTGTGTCAAAACAGATTGAGTACGCAGCCTTAATCATCTGAGTCACACTGCRTGAGAGGTATCAGTAGAAGAGAATGGAAAAGTTCAATCAGTTTCATTCTCTACGCCTGTCAATTCTTCCTGGTTTTCAAGAGATGAATTCAGCTCACTTCTGCCCCTTCCCCTGTTGTTTCTGACTGTCATTTCCAGGAAGTACTTTAACCATTTTCCATAGAAAAGATTTTTTTTCCTCACTGAGGAAAAGTTTGATGTTATTGGCTGGGCTGTCACAATAATTACACAAAAGGGAACTTAAAAATCATCAAATAGCTCTTACTGTGTAGATGTGGAGGATGGTGGGAGGGAAAGAGAGTAGGAAGAGAGAAGTCACAACAGAAATTCTCTCTCTCAAAATGGTAATTTTTTCTGAATCAAAATAAATTTTAACTGCTTTTAACTGATGCTTTGCAAACATATCCATTCCTCACTGTGAAAATGAAGTCTTCAAAGACAGCACAACTGAATAATTTCACATACCAGTTGGAAAGGTAGAGGCCCCTTATGAACTTGAGAGGTGTTTCAATCGCTCGCATTTTCAATTACATCAGGAAATTGTACCTTATTGGAATAGAGGATTTGCCTTCAGAAAGTGTGATATGATTCCAGTTCAACTTCTCCCAAAGTTTGTGAGTATTTTGAGATAAATTCTGCAGTTGTTATGTATACTCAGGAGTACCTCAGGTTGTGACTGACTAATTAATTAATTTTTCCAAGAATATTCATGGAATAACCTCTTATGCAAACCGAGCTTTTTCAGCAGAACTGGCTGGAGAAACAGCATTCACATAAAAATGAATAGTGATGTGGCCTTCAGGTTTTGATACATTCTACCTTAGTGATGCCCAGTACATGTTTACTCATTGACAGTGAATAAGCTGTGTATGGACAGTGAGATCTGTTCCCTGTCAGCCTCAGTTGTAGCACGATTTTCTGTAACCCTAAAGATTCTGGTACAGAAGGCACTGCTCATATGCAAAGGGTGATGTCTATTTCACATGTCTAATCTTTGCCTGACTCATAGAGTTATGGATGTTTGAACTATTTAAAGGCATAATGTGTGCACTTAAAATTAGGCCGTATGTTTAAATCCCATGGGTTACTTTTTTGTTGTTGCTSTTGAGTCTGGGTGAATCGTGGTATTCTGTGACACTATCACAGCCAATAATGTTGTGTCTTGTAGGGTTCTCATTTACACATTTCTATGAAATATTTTTAAAGTATCTGYTTCAGCCTAATTTCCTTTACTTCCTTTTATCTTTTTTTTTTTGTTGGTTTTTTTCAGTATTCCAATATTTCAAAGTGTAGGCATTAAGAACAGTAGAAATACTTCATGAGACAAGGTGTTGTCAAAAACAGAGTTGGAGAAAAGCTACTGCCAAAGGCTGAAAAACTTTTTAAGCCCTTACTTCCACAAATAAAGATACTCACTCATTCACTTAGAACTGTGTCTGAACACTGACCAGGCAAAAGATGAATATATTAAACACTATATATAGGAAATAAGGCAATGAGATTTYGACCAAGGATTTGATGTAGCAATGAGAAACCTCAGAAGAGCACATCTATTTCTCCCAGTGATAAAACTTTTGCTGTAAAAGTCACTTCAAATATTATGAGTGCTTTACAGCAACAAAGCAATGCTACATCTGTGAAGTGCAACCTCTAAAAGGCTTTTTATATTTGGATCACCAGGGTATTATGTGTTGGTTTGAGTGACAGTGCATCTTCCTTAGGAAATACTTGGGTCAGTCTCAATGTCTGCTTTGTGCATCAGGACCTGAGATATCATGTTGTACAAGCAGAGATGTCTGTTAGATAGCTTACAAGTGTATTTTATATAGACTACATAACCGAAATATAGACGGCTAACTGGTACAAAACCTGATTAAATCTGACAAGGACAGTGTTATAAATGTGGACTCCCCAAGGAACTTTGTCATTTTTGAGCATTAAGGGCAGTCTGACTGCAGGAAAACTGCATTTTGCATGTGTACTATGGAATAAAAATCAGCTTTTACAGAGACCCTTCTGCCCATGAGGGTTGCAGGACTGCTGTTGGCATTTCTCTTTTGCTGCGCTTTGTTCCCAGTCCCATTCTGAGACTTTGGGCAGCCTCACTATAGCGCTGGCAAAACACACAATTAATGCAGCAACAGTGACTAGATAGGAGGCAAAAATACTCTCCATAAGGTATTTTTGCCAATGAATATCAGTGGTACCATCAGTGACTAAATGTTCTTCACTACATGCAGTAGGAAACGTATAACAATTGGGTTTCAAATATGTGGGTTGCTGAAAATAAGATATTTTGTAGGAACAGTCTCTAAAAGGAGATTTTTTTTCCTTAAGTTATAAATTTCATTTTGTTTCATCACTATCAGAATCAAACAACTTTGACTGGGGAATTATTTTTCATTAGGTTTCAAATATTTCTTTCCAAATAAACTATTGTGATTCTGTTTGTGCACCCAAACATTCCTCATAAACCATTCATTTAAATACATGTCACGTTATTGTATTTTATTTATTGATATTGAATCATAGCTGTTCTGCTTTTTGGAAAAGTTGTTTTGTATATGCATTCACACCAACCCTCACTCCTACCCCCAACTTTTTTTTTTCTGGGAAATTTTGATTTTTTTTTTTTTTATAAATCTGATGCAGAATGAATAAAAAATATATATCTGAACTTCCTGTACACCAGAGATAATATTTTCCAGTAATTCCATTCTGTGTACAATTTTAAAATTCCTTGTGTTATAAGACTCTACCAGGAAATGAGAATGTCTGTTTCATATTATGGATACTTATGCCCGAAATTTACAGTAATTTAGGAACAAACACATCTGTTTTGTGATTATTTTAACCTTTGATTTTGTTTCTATTTTATTRTAATGAATATTTTCTGTACCTACATGAATGAAATATCATAAGATAAATATTTTAATATTTATTAAGAAGATCTTGATGCCACAGAATGCAAACTATTGCGTTAAGAGACAAAAACTTTTAGTGTTTCCTAAATTAAATAGACAAACTTGTTTCTTTCCCTATTTTACCCATTGTATGAATAATTTCATTTGAAAGACACACATGCTATTTTATTTGAAGGTAGAGGAAAGGTAAACCAAGGTTGAAAATTATTTGCCAGAATATTGTTGATCTCAGCTTCAGTTCATATGCTATGAAACAAGATTTCTTTTAACCAAATACAGATGTGGAATACCAAGCTGCTCTGCTCACATCTTTGTTGTTTATATTGGAAACGATGAACTGAAAGATGCAAATATGCCAGCTCCTAATAGAAATGTGTTTCTTTGATTATGGAAACATTACTGCAGAGGAGATGGTATCAATGTCTCACTTTGATACTTGAGAAAGTATATACATGTATAGGAAAGATCTATAAGGTTTCTGTCTGCCAAAATAAATCAATCTTCTGCAAAGCAAAAATGTGCAAAAAACTCATYCACCAGTCTTGTCTTTCTAGTGATTAGCCATCCAACCAGCTGAGGTCATCATCATGATAAACCTCACTGTTRTTTTATAATACCCTAAAACCTTAGCTCATCCTCTGTATCAGAATTCAGTTTTAGCTGCTACTTAATATAGCAAGGAGACTTTCTTTTGGAGATCATAAACATCCCTTTGGGTGAGCTTAAAGAAAATTGAAGATTAAATAACTCATTATGGAAATAAGTAGTCTGTTAAAAAAAAGGAGGCACTAGTCTTTGATTTTGTGAGCTTAATAGTATTCCATCTAATCAGATATTATATTAAAATGTTCAAATTATAAAAAATAAAACAAATTAATAATCTTTAAAGTGTCTGATCAGCTTTCCTGAAAAGTTTAAGGTCCACTAACTTCAAGTAAGCTCACAATGGTCAGGAGCYTCTTTTAAAGTTTTACAGCCTTCTAAAATTACATCCAAATTCATGAGCCAAGAGATGTGTGAAGGCTGGAAAGTAATTTTGTTCAACTCTGCTTTACATCATTTCTGAAGCGATGGTGTTGCCTTTCCCTGGTCTTAAAATTAAGAACCAAATCTGGTTTAAGAAAAAAGGGATTTTTACTTTGGTATTTATTTAAGGATCCTTAAGGTGCACCACTTAGTCCACATGGAATGTGCCGAAATGCACCCCGAAAATGCACACACTCAATAGATCGCGTATACAATTTATAGACCTTGCAAATTAGCATATCTATCAAAGATTCCCCAATGAGAAGCTTAAATGAATAGCGTGATATCCCCCCATCCTGAGGAATTCCCCCCTGGATGGGCCTATCTTAGTTTACAGGATGTGTTCTAGAAAGGACCTTGGTTTCTCAGGATAGCTTAGGACTTTTCTGGCCCCAACTGCGAGGCCTCCAGGATGTTTGGTCTCCTGGCTTAACTGAATATCAGGGCTACACTAAGTTATCAGGCTTAAAGAATTGCAAGTATGCATGCTAAAAGCACTGAGGATACATAAACGCTATATAAAAGGGTATATAAAAGGTATATAAAAGAAAAGGCAAAAAATCATCATGGCATCAATGGTAGTCTGTGTAAATCAGCTCACCATGACAGTATTCAGAAGATTGATACCATTGATTACCAGTGCATGCAGGAGACAAGGAGAGTCCCTCTCTTTATATGCTCTGCTTTCTCAAATTAAGGAACTGATTTTTACTGCCTACTAAACTCCAGCATTGCTCAGAAGAGAGACTCCCTTAGGGGTTCTGGGGCTTCCAATTGACTTGCAACAGGCACTGCAGATTCCTGGCAGATGAGGGGACTTGCCATAAGCTGATATACACAGAGAAAAAGTGTCCTATGCCTCTAATTTCTCTTTCCATTTGGAATTATAGCTTGTTAAAGCATAAGACTTATTCAACTTCAACACTGAATTTTCATCTTGATCATTCAGGAAGTGGAGGGGCAGGTGCTGATCTCTTCACTCCTGGGACCAGTGACAGGCCTCGAGGAAACATCATGAAGCTGTGTCAGGGGAGGTTTAGACCAGATATCAGCAAAAAGATTTTTCTCCCAGAGGGTGGTTGAGCACTGGAACAGGCTCTCCAGGGAGGAGGTCACAGCACCAGCCTGACGGAGCTCAAAAACAATGCTCCACGGTGTGATTCTTGGGGTGTCCTGTGCAGGGTCAGGATTCAGACTCAATAACCCGGATAAGTTAYTGACCTCAGCACATTCAATGTACTGATTCTATGATTCTTCATTCTATGAAAATTCAGTAAATAAGATGACAAAAGCTAAAGAAAAGGAGCTAATGAATCCAGAAGAAAGAAGAAGACAAATGCTTTAGAACATGAAATATATTAAAAGAGAAAAGAAGACCCCCAGAACCTAAAACTAAGGAAGGAACCTGTTATGGTGCAGTTTCTAGTAATATCATATACATCACTGATGTAAGTTTATTTTAATCATGGTTAATTGAATTGACTAAGAGAACTTTATTATGGTGTAAATATCTAGAGGCAAAGCAGATTGTCCTTACTTTTTCCTCTAGACAGTTCTGAATGCAAGAACAGGGACAGAGGCTCCACTGCACTATTCAACATTGTTACATTCAGTGTCCTAGAGCTGTGCTACTTTTCCCACTTACATTTAACTTACAGATTGACATAAAGACCTCAGAGTTGCATGCTGCTGTTACGACATCGAAGTGAGACATCCAGACATCTGAAGACGGTGAGTGGCTGAGCTGAAAAGCAGCTCCCAAGGAAAGGAGACTTTTTCTCTCTTACAGCTTTTTCTCACACAGCTCTGGTTAAAGGCCACACAGCTGCACCAAAAGCTGAGCCCAGGTAGCCAAACTTGGCCCAGATGAGAATATATATGATATTGCAACCAGAGCCAGACAGCTTGTGACCATGCAATTGACAATTYGTGTTTTCTGGGAGGGCACAATAAGCTCTACAAAGAGTTTACAATTAAGCTCGACAATAAGCTCACTCAAGAAGAGATGTCCCAAGTGAGGATTTCACCAATCTGGGGTGGCTCTGCAAGGGCATAGACATTTGCCACAGCAGAATGATGCTTATCATCACARGAGATAGCAGAGCAAAGGACAACTTTCACATACCTTGTGCTGTTTCACCTGCCAATCTGATAATCACGAGCACAGAAACTGCAACAAAATCTCACTTCCCTTTTCCCAGAAGATTTGGAAGCATCATGTGTCTATTTAAGGATTTGTACAAACTGTCTGAAGCTTTGCCCCCAGTGAAAACTCCTATCTGTAACTTCAGCAGTAAGAGATTTTACACCATGTAACACAGTGTTTATGAGACTACAAACTTTTAATCATCTTAGGAAACCCATGTTACTTTTTAAAARTTTTCTGCYTTTTCTCTATAATCTAACCATATGSCTTTGAGGTTTCTACTTCACCACGAGCTCTTAATTCATTGGATGTCTTTTAACTTTTTCTTTTTAACTGGGTTTACCTTGGCGATTTACCTTGGTGAGAATTTGAGGTGTATTTTTGATTCTTTCTGCTACATTTGCTCATATATAAAGATAAGTGAAATAAATTTAAGATGGCTAAGACCCTATCCAATTATTCAAGCACTGCAGTCATACAATATAACATGCCTATAGACAGAGATGGCTGATGCAGTTAAACACAAAATTAAATCTCTGTCAGGTAAATTCTCCACCATTAAGAGCCATATTGAAATCAGAGACTATTACTGGATATTCTTGCTGGCATTCAGAGATTAAAGTGGAACTTTTCAAGTGCTATTGACAACTAGAAATGCCTATTCAAATACTTAGATCTATCAGGTTTTGACACTTAAAATCTAATACATATTTTATATCTCCCAAACTTGTAAAGGTTCTTCATTAGTTTAAGCCACTAAATCTTCCTTATTGGCCATTTAGAAAAAAACAAACACAAAGATAAGGTATGGAATTAAGATTCCATTGAAGACAAGACAGATCTGTGACTTCTACCTAATTCTGTGTGCCAGACCAGCTGTCATGTCTTATACACCCTGTGAAGAGGGGCTCCATCAGGCTTTCCCTAGGAGAATGTGAGATAAGTATCACTTTGAGAAAGTTTTAGATTCAGGGCATGAGATTTGAGACTTGGTAGTAGAAAAAAAAAGATCTCAAGATCTTTCTGATGATGGGATTGGTACATAGTCAGCAGGTACTGCTAGTGATAGTCTGCAGTCTTTAAGAGCTCATAGACGACATAGTTTTTCACTGACTGCTCAAGATTGAGGCCAAAAGCTAATCATGGGTGCAGAATACAAAGCCATTAAGCAAGTAGGCAAATAAACCCACTAATTTTTAGTATCTCTGAAGCAAGTGATGTCACTAGCCTTTCTGATTGATAAAACCTTCTCTTTTGCTTAGGTAGAGTATATTTGCTTCGTTCACTTGTCAGGAATATACGAATGATACCGTTCTTTTCTCTTTCTATCTATTTGTATTCTTGTTTTCCTCCTTTCTTATCCTGCATTTCCAAAATGCATATGCTTGTTTATTTTTCCCAATAATTTTCTGTGTTAGCAGTCATCTAACCTGTCCTCATATCTGKATGCCTGGAAGTTTTTGGAAGGAAAAAAATAGGTCTAATTCCTTTGAACCTTGTTGTGCTTTCAGAGTTAACAGAGAAGTTCTAGGAGTGTCTCAGTGATTCCAGCCCGAGAGGAGAGGGTCAGCTTTTAGCACTACTATACACTTCTGCAGAATAAATAGCTGATTTTAATAGTACATACAATGCATATGACACTTGTCTTCATAGTGTCTGGTGTTTGGATCAGTTCTGCATGCCTCTTCCAGGAAGAAAAAAGGTTGTTTTTTATGCAAGACTGAAAATTGGAAATTTCSAGACAGGTCATGTTAGGTAGTTTTCAGCTAACAAAACCCCCTCACCTTATCAAATAGCATGATGAGTGTGATACTGCTCTGTGAATGGCTGTACTAGCAGCTTTCTCCATAAAGAGAAATATCCCTTGTTTTCCCTCTGCCCGATTTCTTTCACCTTTAATAATATTAAACCTAAAATATATGTTTTTATCTGAAATATCAAAATCCTTTCACTGYTTGATGAAGTACCTTTGCAGGAAAATGAATATCATAATGTGCAGTGTTTGCTATAAAATTCTTTCTATTTGATTCTGTTGGATTATATGATGCTATCTCAATTCCAGGCATTTTTCTGAAACTTCTATATTCTTGTTATACATTAGATATCRATATCAATTTATTTACAGCTAAAATGTGCCCTTAGAGGCTCTCTGTTAAATGTRGTGCCAACTTAGAGAGAATAAGAGGATTTGGGGCTCAGTGTCTTCCATAATTCATTTGTATTCTTTCACTGATTGCTATGCAATATCTATACCCGAGAAGACACTGTGTATTCCACAGAGATACTGTAGAAGAGTTACACACAAATGAAACAGGATGAGCTTGTAATGAATACATTACATCACTACCACACTATTTTTATGGCATTATATATATTTGACTTTGTCATTACAGTAACAATTGTCCCCTCTTTTCCTAGGGGCTTGCCTGAGCTATGCAAAACTCATATTTATGCAAGCTGTTGGAAAGGGAACTTTTTCACTCTGAACAAGTGTTGTTTGCTCTCAGATTTTCAAATATTTACTCCATTGCAGTTTTTCTTAGATGATTTCCTGTGGTACATTGCGTCAAGTCTGAATGTAACTATTTGCTGACACATCCAACCATTTGCATAGGTCAGTAGCATCAGGGAAAATATTTTGCCCTTCAAATTTACTTTTATTTGTTGTTGCTACAGCTTGTTCAGCAAATAGAAGACAATGTTGGAAGGCTATCAAAGAGCCTGAATGTAAAACATCAGATGTGCTACCAGAAATTGTACAGTCTGTCATTAAAAAAAGAGAATAGATTAGAAGGATTGACAGTACAAAATATTATACTTTGTACCTCAGAATGATTCCCTGTCATTCAGAAACTCTCTAAAAAGTAAGCCACAAAYATGTCTGGAAGCCAATAAGTTGCTTAATATTTAAAAGTGGAATAATAAAATTAAATGCAGATGGTGAGATGAGAAAGGCTGAACAACCTAATCTCTGCAAAGGTATATTCTCTTTCTAATGAATTCAAGCTCTTCCAAAGCATAAAAATTAAAATGTGATCCTGATGACAATTTATTTACTTTTTCAAAAACCCATTAACCAGGTCTCTAAAGAAAGGCAATAAAAAAATGAAATTATTATTGTTTGAGGGTAGTATACAGTCATAGTAGTATACAAAATGGGTAGAGGGAAACAAAAGGGAAAAAAACAGTTTTCATCAGTACAAAAGGTTAAAAGCAGGGTGTCTCAGATGTTCATATATATATGCAATGTTTTGGTTATTAATTTATTAATGCATTAGAAAGAAAGCTAAACAAGAAGAAAACAAGGGTATTAAAAGAAAAAAGTTAATGAAGTTCAAAAAAAGAAGTTAAACTTCAGCTGAACTGAAAACTTGCTGAAGTTGTGTGCTGAAGAATTGAAAGAAAAGAAGTTTTGTGAAGAAAATTTTATCTACATGTATACCATAAGGGATTTTATGTTCATTTTGACAGTACTGGAAAATAATCTGGGTCTTGCTCTTCAGTGAGCTCTGTGCAGTTGCAGCTGGAAAGGACAAGTGGATTTACAAAACCTGAGAAATGAGATAGAAAAAGTGTTCTGCACAGCCACTGCCACATGCCTACCTGGAATACTGCACCCAGAAACAGATAACCCCACATCAAAAGGGAGGCACAGAATTAGAGATGACAGCATTTCTGTCTTGGGGACCTCTGAATAAAGACTGAAAGATTAAGTTATGAAATTTCAGAAAGGAGATGGTGACAGAAAAAGATCTGTAAAATTATAAGTGTAGTAGAGAGGAGGGACAATTTTCTGGTCTTGTTTTATATCCCAGAAATGGGAGGCAAATGAGTAATGAATTTGAAAAATCTAACTTTTCAAATATTTTTCCATGTAATGCTCGGGATTGGCAGTCATACAGTAATATTTTCTTGAGAACAAGAAACTAAGATTCAGAAAATGATTTTTCCAAGGTAAAGCCAGATGTATAGTTTCTAGAGGAAAAGATTCTTCCAGAGCTTCAGAGTACAAAACTCAGTTCACCTTAGATACTTTACAGAGGAGTACTTGGTCTCTTTTTGAAGAACTTCTAGGCTTTATTCTGCATATGTAAAGACATTTACATGACTTCAGGAGAGTTACAGCACTAGATACTTAAAATGCAGGTGCACACAAGGTGCCTTGGATGCCTTACAGTGCCTTATTCTGAAATTTCTGGCAACCTCCTACGCACAGGCTATTGCTGACTATCATGGAAATAAGATTGTGGATGGGATGGCTTATTGACAAAGCCCTGTGAGTGACAGTTGCCCTGTGGACTGTTGCCATCTAAGGAATTACTCCTAATTTCAATGGGCCACAATTGTGAATAAATCATGTGTTGGCTTTATCGATGTGTGTCCAAAGCACAACTACAGATTCAGAAAACATTGTAAGCTTCTACTCCTTGTTGACTGAACACTTATATTCGTTGTCAAAGCCAATGGGAAACCGACAAAAGCAGCCAGTGGAAATGCTTGTTCTGATTTGCYCAATTTGTTTAATAAAATAAGGTAAAAAGTTATATGTCATATATACTAAAAGGAGAACTTAAATGCTTAATAAAAGAAAAAAAAATCCTGAAGGATAAATTACAAAGGAAAACAGATTAGCTTTTTTATAGTACTAGTCCTTGAAAGACTAGGTCTTTTTTACTGACTTCATTCTCAGCTGAATTAGACCTGTGATCCAGCCTTGTGAATTGCAAGCGTGGGAGAAGAGACTAATTGGAAATGAGGAGTACGGAAGCYTTATGTCTTCTTGTGCAGTGCTGTTAATTTATAAACTTAAAGTTACTGTGCTGCTTAAACCTGTACATTTAGATGGCTTCTGGCCAGTTGGAACACCAGAAGCACACATCATGTTTCCTGTGTGACATTCCTCAGAAGTGACTGAGAAAAAAGAAAAGCAGAAAAATATAGGACACATAATCAAAATGGTTTAGCAGCAGTAAACAGGACTTATTATTTATTTAAACATTAACATATTTTTACTTAAAATTAGGCCAGAAGTTATTTTTGAACTTTAAATTTGTTTGAAATTTAAACACTCCAAAGCTTTTGAAAACATAGCTATTTTTAAGTTTTCTCTGTCTTTTTTTTTGACGATTTTTGTTCCTTAATCAAAACCTGTTATGTCTGGTAGCTTTGCTGTGACTCCTCCAAAATACCTCTTTCCTAAATGCACTCAACACAGTAATTGCAGATCTTTCTCTGCTAGTCTGTGACCTAACTAATTTTCCTTTTTATGAAGCTGTATTTCTCATATTGGCAGGTTTTATTCTTTTTTTTTTTGAAATTCAGATGCCRTGTTTATGAATATCAAAGACATCTTGGGAACTCAGCACTGACAGCATGGTCTGTCAGCCTGTGCTGTATACAATGGTATTTTGTGGAATATGCAATGGGATAAAAACATAGAACCAAATAAATTTTTTCTGCAATCAGCTGCTTTTCTTCATGCCAAGAATCTCACCCTTGCTAATACCAGTCTGTACAATGGCAAGCCTGTGAATTATCTTAAAAAGTTAATAGACAAATGGTCAGCTGACCCAGCCTTTCTTGGCAACAATCTAGACAACACGGCTCAGCACCTTGTTCAGATGAATCTTAAGGGTCCCCCACTTCCCTGGTGAGTTTATTCCAATGGCTGATTTTTCTTATTGTGAAAAATTTTCCTCCTGTGTTTAACTGGAATCTCCATAGGAGTAACTTGTATCCATTACCCCTTGTCTTTTCCAAGTGACTCCTTGTAAAAAGGAAATGTCCTGCTTTCAGCTAAGGTAGAGCTAATTTCTTCTCAGTACCTGTTACGGTGCTGTGTTTTGGGTTCAGAATGAGGATGGTGTTGATAACACGCTGATGTTTTGGTCTTTGGCTGAGTTGTGCTTATCCTAAGTTTTGCTCTGCCAGTGAGTAGGTGAAAAAAAGAAACTGGGCGGAAGCATCGCCAAGTCAGCGACCCAAAGGGATGTTGCACCCCACAGAACATCATGCCTGGAATCCTGGAATATAAACTAGAAGAAGTTATCCTGAAGTGGGGGCTAATCTGGCTTTGGGAAGGGGGCTTTGGAATAGATCAGCTGGTGGTCAGCAATTGCATTGTGCATCAGTTATTTTTTCCTATTTATTATCATTATTGCTATAATTTACCATTACTAGTGTATTTTACTTTATTTTTAATTATTAAGCTGTTCTTATCTCAACCTGCAAGTCTCATTTTGGTTCTCCTCCCCATTCCACTAGTGTGAGGGGCAGAGAGGGGGGTTGAGTGAGCAGCTGCATGGTACTTAATTTCCAGCTGGGCTTAAACCATGACAGGAAGTCTCCATCTTCTTTAAAAAGTGCAACACACTTTTAGATACTGGAACACAGTGAAGAGGTCTCCATTAAACCTTTTCATCTCAAGGCTGATTCTCAGCCTTTCCTCATATGGTAGGTTCCCCATTGATCATTTTTTTGCCCTTCTCTGGATCTTCTCTAGCCTGTCCAAACCTTTTTGTATAACAGGAAACAAAATCAAACCCAGTGTTTCAGACATGGGCTGACAACTGCTGAGTGGCAAAATTGTCCCCTTCAACATAATGAGAAAATAATACATTAAGCTCCTCTGCTCCTTTGCCATTAAAGTTCTAAAAAAATTAAAGTTCTAAATTCCTTCAAAGTTGGTTAATCTCAGAAACCAGCCTCAGACATCTTTTTTTTCAGGTGATTATGTTTTTACTGTTTGACACACAGAATCCTTCATCTATGCTATGAACTATCTGTGTGTCATGATAATTACTAAAGATCCACTCTCATGAATGCTAACAAGCTGCTTGGAAACTTAGCAAATCTCTCCTGTCTACTTTTTCCTTCTTAGTGACTTATCTATACTAAATTAGTTCCTGGCCATGCTGTGCCAGCTGAATTTTTTTCACTTCATATTTTGCTTTCAATTCTTTTCCTTGTTCAGTAGCACTAAATGCACTCATATTTAATTACTATTTTTCACAGCCTTGTGTAGGAGCCACAATTCCTGGTCAGAATCAGGGCCCAGTTACACTACTTAGGAATTAATTGCAATAGACAGAATCCAGCAATGAAGCAGACTACTGATAAGTCTAGAGCTAAGGGGTTTTTTTTAGTTACATTTTGATTTTTTAAATGTTAATGTAAATTTTTTAAGCTTTAAAAATAAAATCTGTTGACAGTCATCTGGTCTTATGAGTGTTAAAACACCACAAATCCCACTGACTCTAACAGAACTGGTGACTCTTGCGGCCCTTATATAGTTAAAATGATACAAAAAACTGGTCAAAAAGTCAGAAGTCCAGGAGATGCTGAATTCCCACAAGTTTGTCAAAGTAGATAAAACCTGTTTGGTTTGTACTGTTGTAGTCTTGACATTGTAATAAAAAAAAAAAAATCTTTTCATTGTATTTGTTTCCAGAACTGTTACTCTCAAATAAACAGGTGGTGATTTGGGATATTACGTTGTGTAGTAATCAGAGTTGATTTTGAACAGAGTTGTGAGACAGCCTCATTTTGGAGAATAGTGATAATCCAACTTACTGAGATTTCTCAGTAAACCATTTTCTTGGAGGTTATCAGAACAGGAACTACACTTTTCCCTGCCACTCCCATGTTATATGGATTAAAGGCATTTAGGTGCTCTTTTCTCATAGAGCTAATTGGTCCCACATTGTATCTTTATTCTCTGTGGACCAGCAATAAGAGGAAAAATATTTAAGTAAAGAGTTTCTGCATTAATCAACCTTAATGAAAATCTTGTTGGTGAGAAATTTTGGGTTGTAGTATCAAAGGATGAAGCCAGAAGATTTATCTGGGTTTTAAGGAGAGGAAAAGCTCAGAACACGAGCAGAATGGAGGGAAAGAGTCATGGTTCAAACCAGCATGAAGACCTGATCCACAGAATCATTAAGAATAGAAAAGACCTCTAAGGTCATCAAATCCAACCATTAACCTAACAATGCCAAGTCCACCACTAAACCATGTCCCTAAACACCATATCTACAAGTTTTTTGAAGACTTCCAGTTTTCAGACAGATGGTCCCAATGCATGACTACACTTTCAAGGAAGAAATTTTTCATTATATCAAATCTAAACCTCCCCTGCCACGTGTGTTTGTGGGAGTCTCCAAGTCTGCAAGAGAGATGTGGGCCATAGAACCTTGCCAGAGGGTCAGTCAAAGCCAAAGACTCTCTATGTCCTCCCACATGACCTTCTGTCTGGTATGAATACTGAAACACTGTACCTTTACCACTCAGTGTAGTAGGAAATATGAGATGGAAAATTCTGAAGTCTGTCGCAAGTACATCAGATCAGCCGTCTAGGTGTATGTACAGAATCCCAGGATACACTTCAGAAAGAACACTTGTTAACCCTGCTCTTCCGGCCCTTGCTTTCAATGTCAGCAAAACAACCTCTGGTGCCAGGAGTTTGTATGCACTGTTGCAAACTGAATCATAAGTAGGATTTCCCAGTCCTGTTTATGAAGAGTCTTCCAAGAACTTAATTCAAAATGTAATTGTCAAGACAGGAGTTAATTTTTAATATCTTTTTAAAAGGCATGTTCTGTTAACACAATTAGAGAGTTGTACAAGAGAAAAGGAGAAAGAAAGGTCTAAGGAGACTTAAGAAATACAGCAGCATATGTGATGGCCTCTCTCTCTTTAAATTCATTCAATTCCTTGCTGGCATAACTGCAAAATGTAGAGATATACTTTGTGGTCTCCATTCTCCCCAGTTTGAGGTCACCTCACTTCTGTTGTCTACAGGATTTACAAAACAAACCTTGGTCTTTCGCGTACGATAATTTAAAATTTAGTTATTTAAGTCTCTACACTTTACTCTCTCATTTTGGACCTGTTTTATCAAATATGGGTTTGGGGTTATTTTTGCATAATTGTGAAATTGTAGCTGGCTCAAACACCTATCAGCACCAAATATCTTAGGCTGAGGTTTAGTTGTTGGAAAGTGAAGTGCAGGCGGAATTCATGCCTCCAGTTTCTAAAAGGAAGTCTTATTCTTAGCTCAAGCAAGGCTGTAGTTGTATTGCAGAGGTGGAGATTATATCAGTTAAATTGTTAATGAAGCATTACTAACTGGGCACTTCAGGTGCCAGGGTCATCTTTTTCTTCAGTTTCTGTGTAATCTGTGGAGACACATTGGCTCCAACTTTCAACCTGTTGAAAGAGCCTGCCTAGCTACCCTAGGGATGCAGATATTTAAAGAGATTAATCTCCCCTACTATAAACTCCTATATTAGGGGATATGTTTATTCACATTCTATTGATAAACTGCTACTAATTCTAAGCATATGAAATATATCCAAATAGTAAAGAAAGTTTATTAAAATTTATTTTACTGGGTAGTCTTGCCTTACATCCGCAGATCATGGCACAAGTGAATCACAGAATGCAATGAGATATCTATATTTGGGAAATGTGGCATTTTCCCTACAAAAGAACTTTATCATAGAGAAAACTACCGATTGTGAAATTTGATTCTGTTTTTGATTTTTAAAATACGATTATTCCATTAAAGGACACGCATCCATGCAAACAAGTGGACATTGCATTCTGTGGATGTAGATACTCTTTGTAAATTTAATCTTTTTCTAAATAGTTCAAAAATATATTAGAATTTGGCCACTAACAACATTAGTGGTAAACTCTAATTCCAAAAAGTGCTGTAGCCACAAAACTAGGAAAAACTCTTCTGGCATATAATTCTGCTTTTGAATTGAACATGACCAGTTAGAAGACATGCCAAGGACTTTGAGACAAACTGTGCAAAGTAATTTCATGTCAAAATTCGCTATATAATTTCTCCCATCAGGAAGTCCTCCTTGTGAGATGAAAAAATAATTCCAGTGTCTATCTTGCTCCTGTAAAAAAGAAATGCTGGAACTAGACCAAAGTGCTAATTGTTTAAAATTAAAGATTAAATAATTACACTGAATTATGCACAAAAAGAGCAGTGGGGATAATGTGTTCAGTCTGCATCAGCCAATGACACACATCACCGCATACAGTATCCCGTCACATTCTAGCATTGTATATAAATGTCAACCCTGCTATTTATTTTCAATTTAAAATGCATTAATATTAGCTCTATCATGCTGACAAATCTTATAATGAAGACAGTTGATTATCTTTTTTTCTGAAGGACAGAGAAAGGCAAGGACTCATTTCAATGCAATAATGAACATCTCTTATTATTTTATTGGGAAATTGATTCATTTTTAAGCGTATGCAAAGTCATGTTTTAACATTACCTATTCTAAACGTTTGAAAACCCGAGACTGAGAAAATCACAAAGCTAGATTAATTATCATGCACTCTTATAAAACAGTATGTTCAAGATTCACTTTCACAAAATGGAGAATCAAATTGAGGATCTGATTTCAACGTTTGCGATCAGTAAGACATGTACTGAATGAAGAGATGCTTTCATCACAAAAAAAGGTCACTAAAGTCTATATGATATGGTGGTTTTGAAGCGTGTCTGAAGAATCATGAAATAGATTCATTGGATAATCCAGGTGAGAAAGGGCCTCAGGAGATCTCTAGAGCACCCCTCTACTGAAAGCAGAGCCACCTGTGAGATAAGAGTTAGTTGCTCAGGGATTTTTCTTGAACCTCCTCACCAAAGATGGAGCCTGCATAGTTTCCCTGTGCCACTCCTGATGGTCCTCATGGAAGAAAAATATTTTCTGATTATATTTTGGAATCTCTTTTGTTTTAAGTTATGTCTGTTATCTTTTTGCTGTAAAGAGCCTCTGTTTGTCTTCTTAATGACTTCCAGGTAGATATCATCAGATTGCTATTAGACCCTCTAAACTTCAGAGACCGTCACTTGATATTTATTCTTACTTATATATAGTTAACAGTCATGTTCAGAGAAAGTATTTTACCACATTTTTAGCCTGATACATAAGTTTTCTTTACATTTTTTTCAGAAAATTAGAATAAAAAAAGAGGGTTTTTTTCCCTTATGTAGTGATAAAAAAGGTCTGAATCCATGTAAAGCTACTATTCAAAAAGTTTGATGCAATGGAGGGTGACTTTAAAAATATTCCCTAAGCTCTTCTACAACTTACGAATAAACCCCTTTTTAAGAAAAGAGGAGTTTCTTGTATAGTTAAATGACTTGATTATTCTTATACTAGTATAATTGCAAATTTTGAAGAAAACACTGTATTTTATGGATTCTGATAGAAATTGTAAAATATGGCAGCTGTCACAAGGTTTGTTAGATTTATATAGTCATTTCAAAAGTTGTTCCTCTATTTCTATAAAAAAGATGAGAAAAAAATTTGCAAGTTGGGAAAGTTTCTAAAGAGCAGAGAAACCAACATTGGCAAAAGACAAGCCAGGATAAAGAATTTGTTATGAATAATCACAAGTTGTATCATGCTATTACTTTAAAACAAAATTTCATCATGGAAATTAATTATAACTGTTTAATGTTAAAAATTTCCAGTACTGTGAAGCTCTGTGTAGATACTTTATACTTTTAAATTCAATTTTTCAAAGGCATTGTCAACACTGGATAACTCTCACCACCCACAGGAAGACAAATATGCAAACAGGAATAGAGAGTAAAAGGTCAATAAATTGAGTATGAGAGACTAATATTAATCCATTAAAGTAACGCATATACATACAAAGGGTCCTATTTCTACTTCGTTCACAGTGACTGAGCTGCTCTACACCCACTCACAAAAGCTTTTCCATAAATAAGCATATACGAGATAATGCAAGATTTTAAAGCAAAATCTTTCTCTGCTGTATTCTAATTAAACACAAAAGTGCTGAGGGCACACAATGTAATTAATTAAAATGAACACAAGGTGATTGAAAGCAAATTTAGAAAAAAAAATCACTAAAGATTTTTGAAACTTTGATCGATAAGGTCTGTTAAATTAACACTTAATTGTAAATTATTCTTGTGATAAAATATGGGTTTGCTTTAAATAAAAAATGAGACATCCTAGGAAATAAATATATTCTTGCTCATCTTTGATGACCACATTGTGTTTAAGCTATTATGCAATTATGAGTTTGCAACGTATATCCAGGTGCTGATCGATGTTTTGCCATTGAATTGGCCTGAGCTAAAGGGGCTGTAGAGAAACTTTCACATTCCTATAATGAATATGCAGTATCATTATGCAATATATTTTTAAAAAATCAGAATGTGCAAAGGGACATTTGTGTAAATGCATCCAGGAGACTTGTGCAGTTATAAAATGTTTTGCTTTGTCCCTTGTGCTGTCTCCATTCTGAAGAAGGTCAGGTTCACTTTTTCTCCTAATGTGGTCCGGACTTTGGTTTATCTCAGTCCTACAGAATCAGTGAGAAAATTGAGAGTTAAGTCTTCTTTTGTAGTACAACTTCAAAATACAGAACAAGAACTGGGGAAACAAACTGAAGTTAAAATGCTGTGTATACCAAAATAGTTTTCACATTGGCTTCTTAATTTGAGCACAATGGATTAATTTCAACTCCAAGTATTGTTAGGATGCTTCATAAAATGTAATCTTTTTAACATCAATATTTCAGAGTTCTTCTGTTTGCAAAAAGGTCTTTTTCTTTTCTGTCAACAATATTTTCTGTGTAAGTGAATTTTATACCTGGGTGCAATCTCTGGTCAGCCAGTGTCTTACATATTCTGTACCTATTATCTGCACTTTCAAGCAAAACTGAACAAGTAATGTAGTCTCAGAGCTAAAAAAAAATATAAAACTCTATAACAATATTGGTAAGTGAAGGGAAGACCTGTTCAAGGATATCACTATTCACCTAGGTTCATAGAACCACAGAATGGTTAGGGTTGCAAGGGATCGTAAAGACAATCTAGTTCCAACCCTCCTGCCATGGGCAGAGATGCCACTCACTAGATCAGGTTGCTCAGGGCTCCATCCAGCCTAGCCTTGAACACTTTCAGGGATGGGGCATCCACTACCTTTCTGGGCAACCTGTTCCAGTGCCTCACCACTCTCTCAACAAAGATTCTTTCCTATCGTCTAATCTAAGCCTACCCTCTTTCAGTTTAAAACCATTGCCCCTTGCCCTGCCACTATCTGCTCGTATAAAAACTCTCTCCCTCCTTTTTATAAGRCCCCTTAAGGTAATGAAATATCGCAATGAGGTCTTCCCAAAGTTGTCTCTTCTCCAGACTGAATAGCCCCAGGTCTCTCAGCCTGTGAGCTCTCATGGGAGAGGAGTTTCATCCCTCTGTTTATCTTTGTGGCTCCTCTGGACCCACTGCAGCAGGTCCGTGTGTTTCTTAGGCTGTGGGTCCTAGAGTTGGATGCAGTACTCCAAGCGGTGTCTTATGAAGGCAGAGGTCAGTAGTTCTGTTTGTTTGGTTTATTTTTTTAAATGGGCCAAATGCAATAAAAGATAGGACAGGTCATGTCAGCCCAATCAGCAAGAGCCCGAAGCTCTTCCTGGCTTCTGACTAGGGGAAGACAGCTGAGAAGGGAAAGGTTCATACCTCCCTGTCCATCTGAGGATAATAGCCCTGCAGGTTTGCCTGGTCCTGCCCTAGCCATGCTATGGGCCTAGCCGTGTTATGAGAGCAGTGAAGACCCCACTTCTCTGTTATTTGGTTGCACTGCTCCCCTTAACGCTGCCCTTTTCCTACTCCCAGCCAGGGATAGACTGCATCTCTCCAGGCAGCTCAGGGCACTAAGCCACTTCTTTCTGAAACTGAACAATGTCCCCTCAGCCCTTGTTTGGTCCAATTTCTGGTTAAACTGAAGGGTGATGAAGCAACAAAAGCAATGGGCCACCTGACTGTCCCTTCTCAGGAGGTATGTGGTCCACACTCTGGCAGCTGCAGGCCTTTTTCCCTGCAAGTTTTAGCATTTCACAGGTGGAGCGGGCCCCCYATTTCTGCCAGAAATAACTCTTTCCATTTTAAAGCATTTGTCTGTATTCCTGTCAGCTTCACTGGGATTTATGCTCTCTGATCTGCATGACTAGCAGTGCTGCTTTCATCACAGATTCACAAGAAGCCTATTTGTAAACTGTGTTTTCCACTGATTAAAGAGGAAACTTGTTGGAATTGTAGGATATTTCGGTGTAACTCAGAACAATTCCTAAATCACTGAGCATTCATGTGTAAAGTAACTCTACTGTCACATAGGGAACTAAGTTTCTTGCCAACTGCTTAGCCTCGCTCAGTTTCCTAAGAGTCAATCAGTGGGGCACAAATACGTCTCTTAAAGAAGTCTTACAAAGTCTGAAGAGAAGCTATGCCATAAAGTGCTTTTGCAGCTTTGAGGAGCTGAAATGTGACCTGTTTGTTTCACTGCGGTGCACAGCAGCATGCATGAGAAATCAGGCGAGAGAAACTTAAAAGGAAATATTGAGCTGCTCTCTGTCTTTTTAAGCATTCTAATCTCTTAATAAGAGTTGGCAGGTGCTAACGGTTTKGTACTTGTTTCTTTCTCCCTTTTTAGTTATCTCAGTTCTGTGGAGGTAGATTCATTTTCTGGGTTCAGTAAATATTCCTTCACCTGCCTTGAAATGGAACTGCGGGCCCTTTGATAAAGAGATTCGAAGTTTATCAAATTTCACTGTTGTTTCTACAAGTGTATTTGTTTTCTCTGACAAAATGTTCTTTCTTAGCTTTCTAGAGCAGTAACCTCCATGGATCACAATAAATGTCCCTATTCCTTCCAAAGGACAAACAAATCAGGGTGAGAAGGAAAGACTTTGCCTTAATTCCTCAGCAAAGACATTCAAAGCAGTGTTAAAAAAAAAGGACTCCATTCTGTGCAGATTTCAACAGGTCCCCAATGAAAATKACCATGCCAAATTAACCCCTCACTAATGCCATTAACGGAGATTCACCAGATGTAATTTCCTCCTGTTRTTAATAAGAGCTGTTTGCATATCATGAAAGAATACAAAGACACAGGAAGMTCCAGCACCTTTACCATTTACTGACACTAACATGTCTGAGACAAGCACCGGGCAAGTGGAAAGGCGTGGTAAAAATCAGGTATCTAACTTGAATTGTAATAGGTTTAAGGTGGTTTAAACACTTGACGTGATCTGATTAGAGCACCTCTAAACTAAAACACTTTGAGAAAAATCCTAGATTTTGACCTAGGGACTTACCAAGGGGGACGCAGAGGCTGCAGCATGACATGCCTGACAGAGCTCCTTGAAGTGCAGCGAGAAAGAAACAGTGCTGCTGCATCCCCTTCCTTACGTGGCACTAAGCTCTGGAGCGCATGAACTACAAAAGGGGAGACAATTCTGCCACGGCTTGAATTGCTCCTGGGAGTTACCGCTCATGCCCCCACCACAGCCTCTGGGAAAGAACAGGGACACTGTATCTCTAAGCAACAGCCCCTCATGTGCCATCCCCAAATGCGTTCTGTGCTGTGCTGCTGTTGTCGGGCTGACACAGAGGTGACTGATAACGTTTCTGTAGATGATCCTCTGTTTTTCCCTCGCATACTTCCTTCAGATGCATTGAAATAACACTTTGTGAAATAACAGCCACAGATATTATGCACATGTAAATATATTGACTTCAGAGGGATTCAAGTTAACCATATACCTGAGGGCCTTTCCAAATCAAGACTGAAGCACAAGCTGTGAATGGAATACCATCTCTCATAACTTCCCTCATGCTTTGTATAAAATAGTCTTATTCTCTGTCAGTTTTTAGATTCATCTTTTTTCTTCATTCATGCATTGTCTAAAAAGACTGTTAAGCAAGAAAGYAATCCTGTTGACAATATAAGCAATACCAATATTACGAAAGAGTCTCTGCTCTGCCACGAAAAATGTGTAGACCAAATGGCACCAATTGGTTCATATGTTGCTCAGAGCTTTTAGCCCTTGTGGTAGATGTAGTATTTGTAGCAGTCCAAAGGCAGAGCTGAGGAGACAACCATTAAACAGTGTGAGTAATTAGGATCCAGAACTTTTTCTCTTGCTCTTTTTCTTATCTGGATTTCTTTTATAAGTATCAGATATTGTGCACATTTCTTATGACCCTTAGGAAACGGCGGTGACCCTCATGATTTTCAGGTATTACATTTTAGGTCTGAGCATAACTTGGTAGCATGCATGTAGCCACTATGTGAGACATTTCATATAACTTGCTGAAACTCTATTGCACTCTAGATTCAGCTCCAGAGTAAAATACAGTAGTCCTTGGCTTCTGCAGTACTCTGTGAGTTAAAATATGAGGCACTTGGGGAAACAACAAAAAATCAAGGTTATCTTCATTATACTGCCTCASAAGCTCAGGACAATAAAAAGCAGAGCACTTGAAAGCAGTGAAAGCAAGCACTCTAAAGATATATATGTATTCAGAAAAGTACTGTAATAAAGAGCCATTAAAAATATTACAATAGGAAAAGAAAAAAAAAAGAAGCTGTTACCAATTCAGGGACATTTGTGGGACAGTCAATTCTTGAGGTCATGAATATAAGCAAAGCCTATTACCATGTCAACAAAGAACTTGTACAAGTACTTTTTTACCACATCATTGTTTGTAGTGTGAAGGAAAAGCCATTCAAGATCATGAACTAAAAAAATAAACAAATACCCGAGTTCTACAAGGCCAAGGACAATGACAATAGGACAGCTCTCGTACTGAATCTGTTTTTCTGACAATAAAAGTGTGATTCCTCGCTATTCCTTAACTTCTCCTATTTTTCTATTTTTACAAAAACATTTGTTTAACATAACCATTTTAATTAAATGGAACATAATGACCAGAGTCTACAATACAGCTGTGGGGATTTAAGAGGGAGCAAAGGTAGGAGACCTTGCCTCCTCTCTGCTTGCATATTTGGTTACATCTTGCCTTACACAGCCTTGAGGCAAATTGAGAGGGAAGCTGGGACAATCACCTATTCTCTTCAAGCCCAAAAGAATTTCTAAAACTGTTTAGTAATGGAAACTTCTGGTATTTCCTTCTGAAATAACCTACAGATTTGAGAAAGATAAAAATACAGGAAAATGGCAACAATTCTTCAAACTACTATTGTCTATTTTGTAAGTCAGCTTTTGACTGTATTACAGTTTTGTGGAAATTATATGTGTAGGGGAAAATGAAGATGGAAAAGAAAACCACACTCTTACTATGACTAATATGTTATCTAAGTCAACTGTAAATGGAAAATATTATGATTTCTAGAGTTTTGTGAAAGCTAGCAATTTTTATAATCCCATCAGAGCAATGTTCTCTTTTCCAAATCCATGCTTTAAGGAAATTCTGTTGAATGCTCCATGGAGAGGAGGAGAATCATGTGGAAATTGCTTTCTAGTTATTTCAGCTGTTACTGTGCACCCTGGAACACCTACTGACTTCCATGAATGTAAAATATGTGAAAATACGGATTTGCTCATCAGTAGAAGTAGTAGAACTATCTATCAGCTAGGTTCTGGTATTATAATCTGTCTAGGCATCTTAAGAAGAAAAGCCTTGTTGATGTTCTATGACTCTGGCATTCAAAAGGAACTAGAATTCAGACCAGGAAAGATATGACAGAATTGGAATACTAATGTTTCCACAAACACTGATGTTTCAAAGAGATGCTACATGAGTGGAGAGGTCTATCACAAACTGATCCAGACCCACACTCCTGCTGAATAATGAAACTTCCAAGTCAGAGATCATTTAGCCTACACTGGGGCTTCTAGAAGAAGCAAGAAAATGGCTTTTTCACATGTTTCTTGGCTTGAGATTTTGTTTGTTTTCTTGTTTCCAGTGTCTTAGCACTGACATAATCAGCAGGTTACTTCATGTAATTCTGAAACAGAAGATTTGGATATTGGTTTTAAAATACTTAAAGTATATATTTCCACAAGAATTTCATCTGATTAAATAACTTACATCATGCCATCACACCTTGATATTATTTTTGTCTCTTCTTAAATCATTATTGTCTTTTTAAATTTAAAGTTTGAAGTATTTTTGCTCATCTTGGCAAGTGAGACCTAGTTAACTGAAATTAATAGTACAAAGCAATAGTGAACTTCACAATATAGGCTGCATTAATTTAATTTTAAATAGGTTATAAATAGGCTGTCACTCTGTAAATAGGAAATACTAAGTTGAGAATCAGTTTATTTTATTTCATATGTGATGTGTAAGAGAAGAAAAAGAGGAAGCTGCTATGAAAAAATTGTGCCTGCATGGATTATAAAATCCAATAGGCATTAAAGTATCCAGTAAAAATATCAAAGAAACCCAAGGATTTCACATTTGATCTGCAAACTTATATAGAAGACTTATATAGAAGAATCACTGAAGGAAAAAGAACCTCTAGAATTTCCAACTCATACAATTATTGAAATGTTATCACAATTAAGTGCTATCCTAAATAAGCCAAATATAAGGAAAGTCCTCCAATCAAAATAAAACCAAAATATTTTATATTCTTTGAAACCTGAAAAATATAGCAACAGAAGTTCTGCTCAGTGTATAACATCATATAACTGAAAAAAACCTGAATCAAATAATTTATTCTTAAAAAAATGCAGAAGACACTGATATGGTGCTATAACAAAACTAACAAGACAGAAATTAAATTTAACCAGGAAATCTCAGCAAATTGATATTGATCAAAATTCTAGGAAAAGGCAAACAAATTATTTTCTTATTTAATAGRGAGTAAAGTAGTTTGGGTGAACACCAGCTAAAGTATAGTGACTAACTTTGCCTACACACTAGACTAAAATTGCTCTGTCAGTCTAAACACAAATATATAAGCAGGTCATTCTGGTCTTTTAGTTACACACAAATAAATGGAATACATATTTGTGAAATTTGATTCATCTGTTATTATATAAGTATAGAAGATGTAAAATGTACATGTCCTTGGCCAAGAATTTTTTCTTGATGAGTTCCTTGAATTCACAACAATTTTATCAGCTGATGTGCACATCCAGCTGAACGAACTTGAAATTTMGACATATAACAGTGGACCTTCAGGTCGGTCGAACAGAATTTTTGACCTCTTGCATTTGAGGGATAAGATGCAATATGACCTACAACAGCTGGAGCTACATGCAATGAAAAGAYGGTCCATGATGTTGAAGGTAAAGCACATGTTGTTTTGACCTTATATGTCACTTAGTACCATGCTCTAGTTGACAAGGTGGTGGTTGTTCAAAGGTTGGACTTGATGATTTTAGAGGTCTTTTCCAACCTAAAATGATTCTGTCATTCTGTGATTATTAATATTATACATATTATTTTACATCTTTGCACATAGCTCTTTATCTGTCTGGAGGGTCTTTTAAAAAAGTGGTTTCCAGTATAGTAATCTCCCTTCTTGTCCAGATGAGAACTATTTCAAATAGCATACCTTCAACTGAAAACTAGATCTAAAAAACCCAAACTCAGAAACTTTTCTCAATTCAGTATTTTACACGCACTGAAATTATGTCCTGACTCTATATTGTAGTAGGATGTGGACATGCTGAAGGAGAAATCTCCATTTTCTCTTCTAAGACATTCCAGTTTCCCCCCAAAAGACATTTGTACACTTCAGGTGTATTAGAGTCTGCTCCTCCTGGTCCCTAATCTCAATGTGAATGTTGTACTCCCCAGGAAATAAACCTGGAAAGAAATTCCAATTTGCTCTTCTGAAATTTTTCAGAACTTGAGCATGTAATGCAGGAGGCTGAAGGAAAGCTGAAGGTTTTGCTCATGAAGAGATTTCAAGCATACTATTCTGCCAATGAAAATTTTTCTTTATATCCCTTTTCTTAGGAGTATCCGTAGAACAATGGAGATCTACAGAGCATTTGTTATTGTGGCTTATAAAGCAGAAAGATTGACAGTCATTTCATAGAAAACCTTTTTAAAAAAATCAAGTAGTTGCAAATACTAGTATTATATATTTTTTCCTAAGCTATATTTCGTGAAAGAGAAACTTTCAGAATAGACACAACTTCTTATAGCCATAACAAGTTGGATAATTGAGAATATATTATGGAGAATATCTCTGTTGCTAAAACGAAAGAGTAATAAGAAGAGATTGTTAAGCATCCCTAATGATTTTGTGCTTATGAATTATGTGATTTTACAGTTTTCTCCATTAGATTCTGCATTTCTCAAAGTCAGACTTGTAATTTCATAATTTCCACTAGCAAAACTTAAGATAAGGTACTAGATTACATGAATTAATGAAAAAGAGTCAGTAAAACACTTAGCCATGTCCAGACTATGAGACTCTTGTATGCATAAATTTAAAACAATCTGCAGTTTTGCTGTAGATGTCTTAACAGAGTTTTGCTTCATGATTATGTTGAGCCAGCATGTGCAACCATTCAACTGTGGAAAAACAGATGTTCTCTATTAATTCTAAATTCAGTAAAACTGATGCATTTTATGATTTGGAATAAATTTATATGCTGCCTTGGGGGTATCTTTTATGTAATGTAGGGCATCTTGTTCATAGTTTGGGCAAGCTAGAATAATTTGCTTTGTTTTATAGCTTTATCCTAGAGCTAGAATAAAACACTCTAGAACATAAAAGATTTTCCTTATCAGCACGATATACAACATTATTGCTATAATTTTCTGTAAAAGATAAGGTTAGCATCATAGAGAGAGTAATTTATAGAATCATTAACAAACCTCTCATCTTAAGCAATCCCTAAAATCCCCCCAGAATTTTGCACTCATAGTTTATGATTGAGCATGCCAAAACATCAATTACCACAGCAACCCCCAAAGTATATGTTCCCAGTAGAGCTGTCTGGCTTAGTACTTGGATTCTTAGGATTGGCAGAGAGAGATGTACTACTAAGAAGAGAGTTCAGTTACTTCAGTTATTTTAGGGGCTAAAATTCATGCTGGAGATATTTTAAGCACTTCAATTTGGTAGAAAATTTTTGAAACTACAATTTTTTTATAAGATTTTCTTCCAAGAGYCCAGGCCCAAATTGAAATATGTTGCAAGTATGAGGACATGATATCATTTAATAAAATAAGCTGAAGCATAAAATGAACTTTTACTTATGTCTAACCAAAATATTTTGGAAAAGAGATAATTTCAAATTTTATGTTAAGAAGTCTTATCTGTAGAAATTTATTTCCTCTTCAGAATTCTTCAATCCAGGCCCAGAACTTGAATTTTTACTGTTACTGAATAAAATATAGGAATTTAAAAATGGTCTAGTTGACACCTGTAGAGTACAATCTGCCAATAGAGTGCAGTATGTCCTCACACGTGTGGTCTCCCATATTTCTCTCAACCAAAACCAGCCGAAAATATCTGCTTCAGCTTCAACAGAAGCAAGTAGCTTCTGCTGCTCCTAAGAGAAGTTCTATGATGATATAAGTACAACAGACTATCCTAAATGAAAACTGTTTCCATCATTGTTAACTTCTAATGATAAATGCAGCTGATTTTTTCTGAAAAGCAGACTTAACTGTGTTGCCCTTTTGAAAAGATAGTAATGAACTATCTGTTTTCTATAGTGAATAATGTGAATATATGTGAATATTATGTGTATATTATGTGAATAATGTGAATAAATTTTAACAAAAGGCAGTATTTCAAAAGACTACATTTTAAACATATAGTCAGAAAAGGAAAAAAAAAAACAAATCATGTTCTTCAAGGTCTAGAAGCAAATTCACCGTAGTGTTAACTTTTACAAAAGATAAAGCAATTTTAAGGTTAAACTAAACCCAAAAGCCCCAAAGAGGGATTTACAGAGAAGGATGTTAGCAATTATAGATCCAGGGAGGTTCATTCTTTCTGCGATATTACAAGGCAGTCTACTCCCAGTAGAACGACATTGAAGTCAAGACAATCTGTCTGGAGTAGTTCAATTCATTGGTTTTATGTGTTAAAAGTAAAAAAATAGCAAAATTGCTTTCCAGAAGCCACATTCTACATATGTAAAGCAGTCAAATAAGTTGAATAGATTGTTTGCTAGTTAATACACACCTTGCACATTTTTCACTGTATATGTTTCCAATTTCTTTGCCAAAACCTCCTCAAAACACACTCTTTTTTTCCATTCTTTGATTTAATTTCCTGTCATTTGYGTACATAACATTTTTGTTGTTATTTTGTAATAAGAGATGTCAGGGGTTTTATGAGCAAAATTTTTCAATCTCTGCAAAGCCCTTCGCAAGACATTCACATGAAACTTGTGGTTTCTGCCATTGTAAACTGTTTTCTATCTGGTTTTCTATCAGCTCAACATCTTTACAGGAAACTACTGCTTTTTTCATGAGCATCTAGGAAAGTGTCTAGGCTTTGAGGAACTGGGTCTAGTAGAAGTTGTTCCTGCCCATGGCAAGGGAGTTGGAACTTGACAATCTTTATGATCCCTCCCGGCCCAAACCATTCTGTGATTCTGTGATACTACGATTCCATGAAAATAAATTATATCTTATTTAAATTAAGCAGGCTATTCCATTTTGATATTCAGTGTGATCTCTGGCCCTGATATGTGGAGATGCATAACATTTTTCAATATATCTTTACTCATTCTTCATCAGCTTCATCTGCTTCGATCCTTAATCAAACACAATCAATTCATGACTGTACTATAAAAAAAAGTCTGATACGCAAATTAGTTTATGAATAATCCTGGGCTGAGAGGGCTAATAATGACATGATACTGAATAAACCATTATTTGCTTAATCCTTCCTTTCTGAAGCAGATAAAGGGTGCCCAAATGAAATTTAGGTTCCCATATCTACGATTTACTGCTAAACAGCAAGAGGTGTTATCACTTGGCAATGTGGAGCAGCAGGAAAATACCACCTTAGTGTAAACATGGAAGCTATTATGGAGGGAATGAAATGTTTCCTGTGGTTATTTGAAGTGTATTTCAGTTTTTATAGCCTTGGTCACTTGAACTCTCAGTGTGAATTATAAAATGTTAGGCCAGATTAGAACTATAGCATGGCTGTTTGGCCAAAGCAAAAGATAATAATTAAAAGTAAAATCAAAAGTGAGAGAGAGAAAAAAAAGCAGCAAGAGACAGAGATAAATACATATTTGGATGCTGCAATGTGAGAGATTTTATCATTTTTATAATTAGAAAGTCATTCTTTACAATAGGACTTATACTTTTTAACATTACACATATTTAGCCTTCTCTGAGACCCAGTTACTTCAACAGACCAGAATTTACTTTTTCTGCTTTTGTATGAGGCTAAAGAGATCATCTGCTTCAATGAAAACTGCTAAAAGCAACAGCCGTTCGGAAAGAAGAAAAAAATTCACRACTGATCTCTCTATACAACTCTCATCTTCTGACATGATTGAATCATGTTGTGCTGTCACATCCTATTACTGTTTTAAATGTGTACACGGGGTTTCAGTTGTGCTTATTTCACAAAGGCCAACTTGGACTTCAAAAGCCAAAGTTTACAGCAGGTCATTTAATTTAGATGGAAAAAAAAAAGATAGAACAACCAGAAAAGCAGCTATTCTTAAAAAAAAAAAAATTGCTTAGTCTTACTGATATGGATTTAAAAATGAACATATCAATTTAAGTTTCATTTAATTGCAAAAAACTTGCGTCTTTTTCCATTTATAATTACTGGCCTTGTTTAAAAAAGCAACATTTTAAAGATGCTAAAATGAAGTTTTTAAAACAAACAAAAAAAATATCATCTATATGGTTTTTTATCCCCAGGTTTTGAATATTTTTTTCCCGGTATTTGATGCAGTCAATCAGAATATCTGCTTTTTGCAGAGGTTTATGCAAAATAGAAAATATAACATTTATTTGTATATAACATATCTACTTTGCACTAAATGACATAACTCTTGAATTTTAAAACATTTTTGTTAAATATCTCTGATTTCCCTCCTCAGCACTAAATAATCTTACAATTTAGATGACCTATTTATTACCTAATAATATTATCTTTTTGTACTAACAGAGGAATCAGAGCAATATATAGGGTACAGCATATATGAGTGGCAATAAGTATGTGTGTGCATGTGTGCATAAACTTGTGTGTGAGAGTCCTGTCATGCTGCACTTGTGTCTCTTGTTCCTCCCTTATATACATGCAAAGTCTTGCTTTCTACAAAGACATTGGATAATCAAAGCACAAAAAATAGACTAAATCATAGTGTAATATGTATCTCTCTTTCAAAAACTTCTCTCTTTTGGATCAAATAATTGTACAGCTTGAAGTGTTCCATGTATTTGAAAGGAAGTTTCTTTATGAGTTTTTTGTAGTTTTGTTTTTGCTTCTCTGTCTAGTAATTAAAACTGCTGCAATCCATTGGGTAAGGATAGATAACTCAGAGTATGAAAATATCACTATAAATACCTTTCAAAGTTATTCCAGGTGAAATCCCTTGTTTTATAAGCTCTAGCTCTGATACTTTGCCAGCCTGACAGTCTTGAAATAAGTGCATAGGAAAAAAAGAGAAAAATTATTTCATAAGGTTATTTATTGCTTCAAGAAGTCATTCAAAATTAGAGGGAAAAAACTCTAGAACACTAGGGAAAGGTCTTAATAATTTAATAATAGAACTTAATCAGGACTTAAAGGGATCACTGGAGTTAATTAGCAAGACAGAATGCCTGTTATATGCATCCAGTCTGAGAGGAACATAAATAAAATGAAGCAATAATCTATGCCCAAAAGATACATTATGTATAACCACAGAAGCCATATACTGTACCAGCACAATAGCACAAAGATTAATCGTCTCTAGAAAATATTTCCATATAGTCTGTCTACTACAAAATATTTTAATACAATTTATTTCTACATGTATATGTGTATTTCTTCAGAGGGGAAGATAGAAAAATCAGTAGTGTATAGGTTGCTTGTCTAAATGCAGAAGAAAAGGAGGATCAGATACAGTGATTAGCACCAAACTTATCTTAGATATCAATTATAAAGAAGACTCATGCAGGAGCAAAGATTTCATGGCTGGATTTAAGTAATGAAAAAAGAAACTTTCCCAGAAAATAATCCTAGATATATGATAGCAGTACAGTCTAATGGCTATGTTTTTTCCCTCCCATAACATAGCTTTCATACAAATGCCCTGAAGCAAGAAGATAAGCTAAATAGAGGCATCCCCTGCCTACTCCTGCAAAAGCTGCCTTGAGAGGGGAAAAAGCATCAGGCCTGAATGGTGAGAATGGATGGGATATAACTCATTGTAAGGACCTATTTTTAGATTGGTAAGGGCTTTCTTCAAAATATTCTCTATTGCCTAAGTATTCGTGATTTTTTCCTCAGTATTCTTGATTATGTCCTCAGTATAGATGACTTTGCATTTAGCGTCTAGATGCACTAATGCACAGAAGAGTAAAATGTGTAATTGAGCCATAGAGTTGCAGCAAGGCTATATATGACAGAGAACTGCTGCATAAGCAGGACTGGTAGCCTCGTGATTTACTGTTGGACTATCTGCCACTGAGGTAAGTTTTTCAAATACTGATGCAATCACCTTGTGCTCTTTTAACAAAGAGTGTTGGCTGATGTTACAGCTAAGCCAATCTACTGATTAGCTACTCCCAGCCTGTTCCTGTGAGTGAGCAGCTGGGCTAGACCACGATCAATGATCTCTTCAAACCACTTTTCTTCTGTGTTTCTACTATAAAAAAAAAAACCAAAAAACAAACTCTTGTGCCCTCACCTCCCTTAATCCCTCGTTCTAGTTCTTCTCTGGTTTGAACCTTCAGTGAGTCCATTTATGAACTTAACTTACAAATTTACTATGACACAAAAAAAAGATAAGAAGCCCGTTTATGCCATTTAACTTCCTGAATGGTTCACCAACCGTTCAGGAAAGATTTTGTTCTGCCACCAAATAAAAGGGAGAGGAGGAAACCTGGCCAGCATGAAAAGTGGACAGTGTCCCCTTCTGCAACACCTAGCCTTCAGGTTGCACAGCTTTACCATCAAATTGCATGCTAAAACTTGAGGGGTTTTTTGTTACCGCAGTAATGAAGGTGAAAATTTACACTGATATGCTATACTAGCTTGATCAAGTTATAGTGGTATATTCTATATTCTGTTACCAATACTGTTAAAAACATTGATTAACAAAACTTTAAAAAAAAAAAAAAAGAAAATGTAAGAAAAATATGTCCAACTGATTGTTAAAGGTCATAAAATTCTCACACCATTTTCCCCCTCAACTGTTCTAAGTTAAAAAAAAAAAAAATAGAGGCTATTTGTGAGGGGGTTTATATATATTTTAGTGAGAATGGAACATTTCATTAATTAGACTTGGTGTCTTTGGTGAAAATTAAATCTAAAATTAACATATAATCTAAAATCCTTCCCTTCCCTTCCCTTCCCTTCCCTTCCCTTCCCTTCCCTTCCCTTCCCTTCCCTTCCCTTCCCTTCCCTTCCCTTCCCTTCCCTTCCCTTCNCTTCCCTTCCCTTCCCTTCCCTTCCCTTCCCTTCCCTTCCCTTCCCTTCCCTTCCCTTCCCTTCCCTTCCCTTCCCTTCCCTTCCCTTCCCCAGCGATACTTAGCATTTTCTTAAGTCAGGCCTGCATTCGAAAGAGAATGGAAGAACTGTGAATAAGGACAAAAACACAAGGAAGTCCTGAATTTTATAGACAGCTATGTTGCTCTTCAGTGCAATTTCAGTAGGTATGGCATGTGCATGTATGGGTATGTGTACAAAAAGCCCACCTAAAACCCGTCATTATTTACCTATTGTGATGTCTTTTATCTTTGAATAAAAGATATATATATGTGCATAACAAAGGATTTTCCACTGATGAAATAAGAAATTTTTTATTCTAAATAGTTCAGATGYATGAGAAATATGCATGACCTACATATTAGTAAGTTCTATATCTACAAATAGGAATTATATGTACTCTAAAAATGTTTGGTTTATTTTTACATAATCTAACTTTGTGTAGTTCTTTGTGCACATACAGGTACAATGTCTGAATCTGTGAGGCCTTAAGGTTGTTTTTTCCAAATTTAAGTTTCACAACTTAAAATGTTAAGAACATGCCGAATTTAATAATCAGTAATTTAGGCCAGTATTGATGCTTAAGATATATAAATTATGTATAAATTAAATAAAACCTCAAGTTACCTATAGAAGTGTTAATTAAAAAGTTCCTTTATTTTTTTTCTTCACTGACAGTAAGAATTCAAATTCAGATTTTATTTCATATGTTACTAATTACTTCTTGACCTGGGGAYGAAAATATCAACTTTGATGATCTCTAAAGAGGAGAAAGTCATAGGGATGAGTCAGATACATTTGTTGAAAACAATTTTTCTTTTATCGTGATTGTTTATCTGTATATTGTTCAGCAAACATTATGCCTCCAAGCTGAAGTTAAGAAAAGAATTATGTCATTAAGCTTAATTTTATTCTAACTATTTTTTTTCCTTTGTACTTTAGACTTCATCAACTTATTTATGTATTTGCTGTAAAAAAAAAAAAAAAAAAATAAGGACAGGTTTCCCGGTAACCTTATCTGCAAATTAATATGGCAAACAGAGTGTAGGGTATAGGTCAAGTTAATTCGTCATATAAAACAGATTAGGCAACCACAGAAAAAAAAAAAATCTGCATAATAAATAATAGTAATCATCATAAWAAAAATGTGTTATCTTGAAATGTAGTTAGGATATATTGTGCTTGCTGTACAGCAGACATTATTTCAGGTATTGTTAATTGTTTTTACAATCTTCTATTACATGAAAAAGCTTATTTCAGACTTTGAAAATACTGGGAACTTTCTTTACAAATAAAATAGTCATCATAACAGAAGGGAATACAGCAGCAAGGAAACTGAAAAAATTAATCAGAAAAGCAAATCCTTTCTGTAAACTTCCTGCTGCCTCACTTCTTTTCTTAATGCAATTTGCTAGAAGAGACTTAGTACTCTGGCTCAACACTGCTTCCTAGTTTTAGTCCTCTTCACAGTTATTTTAAAAATCCCAAATGGAGTTCCCCCTGTAATTTTCAAGCTCTTGACAAATGAGATACAGAACACAGAAAATACTTTCTACCCTTTATTCCTGAGATCATACAAGAGTTTGAAACAATCTAAAAGCAACAAAGTTGTGAAATAAAGCATTCACATCCCAGTGTCTACTTGGCCAAACCAGAGATGTGAAATGACACATTTACTACTCAGCTKTCAGGGAGAATTCTTCTGCAGAAGGAAGCCAACCATTGCTCAGCAGCAAGACCTACCCAGGAAGCTGCAATCACAACCTTCAACTTTTCACTTCCCTGGAGTAAAACAGGAGTCCCAAGTCCAACCAGTCCTCCAGTTTCTCTATTCTGTATCACCTTCTAGTTGCCTCTCCTCACTCCAGGAAAAGGGAAGGGGGAAGGTGATGTTCGTAAATTAGTGCTCTGTATTCTGCTGAGAAGTTTGAGTTGACTTGTTATTTATAACAACAGTCATGGTTTGGAGACTGAGTGCTTGGAGACTCATTCTGCCACGTACTGCAGTAAAACTAATAACTAATACAATGTCTTAACAAATACTAAAGCAGTGGTGGTAAATGAAGGAACTCAGATCATCAAGCAGAGCTCCTATCCTGCCTTCCCCATCTTACCATCTTAGCAGCTGTCTATATGCATTTTATAAAATTTGCTGTTTACATTAATTCCATTTCTGTTATGTCATTAATCCCCAGAGGAGCTGCAGACTTCTCTGAAGGAAAAATGTACTCAGAAAATAAATAGGCTGTTCTATTGCTAAAGATAAATTCTGATCAGCTTATTTAATCCTTAATACAAACTGTGGAAAACTAAAGATAGCTGGCATGTCATTTCCTGAGATCAAATGAAAAGTTCCAACTAAAACGGARAATACTTTGAGTGATTTCTTCCATAAGACATAAAATGTAATGAGAAAACACCTGGTTCTCACACTGTTGGCCTAATTTTACTTATGAAAGTTTTCAGTGTGCTAAGGGAAATTAATGCAGTGAATTCTAGATGCGTATTTCCTAGAATCATGCACAAAGTCTGGAAATAAAAGACCTATTGTCACAATGATTGAGACGAATGGAAATGGTTAATAGCTTTTAATTTAATTCTCTGTTCTTTGATATATAGTGAAATATTCTTCTGCCAACCAAAGGCATAAAATATTTAAAATTACCTCAAAATGAAAAATTTTATACCTGTACAAAAGTGACTGTATAAGTGCAAAACAAGATGGAGAGATGATAATTGTATCAAAATGTCTTGTAAAGGTGTTGAAAGACACTTATCTCTGTAATATGCTTCCCTCAGGGTCTGATAAGCACTAATCCTATTTCTTTTATGATATGACATAAAGAACATCTGTTTATTCACGTGTTCCCAAAGTAAATTCCTCTTTAATGTTATATCAGTCATTTATTTTTTAAAAACTAAAAAGACAAGAAATAGAACCAGATTAAAAAAAATATACATTTTTCATATATTTATTTCAGAAGTGATGGAGAAGTTTTTTACATATATGTGAAGAACTGCAGAATAGTATTGAGATACTGGCCTTTGTTACTTTATTCTGTGCAATGTAAATAAAATACACAAAGAGAATCTCTGTCTTCAGGTTACTGTAAATTCACAAACCAAAATTTCTCCATTTCTATGAAAACTGAAGCCCATTCATGAAATTTGTGTTGATTCTTGTCAAACCATGCTTAAGGAGCTCAATATGAGCTACACAGAATATAATCTGTTCAGGAGAGAAGATAGTTCAAGGGTCTTAAAATGCCTCTGAGTCCTCATTGCAGAGATATGAACATTTTCACCCAAACCAGAGAAGGTGTCTGCCAGCTTCAGCAGTAGGTAAATGTCTGTCAGTGCCAGGCTAATTAAACAAAAATTTATAAAGTTAAGGAATGGTGATATACTCTTGTGCTTCAGTAACACTAAACAGTCTTACATTAAATATAAAATTTTACAAGCATATCATATTTACCATTTTTAAAGAGCAATTTTAAAGAGCATATAATATTTACCATTTTTTTTCTTTGTATTGTATATACATATATATTTGATCCTTCTTTGTTGGGCCTCAGCAATGAAATATGTCTCTGAGGCTTCCGTAAAAATTTGCTTTGGTCACTGTTCAACTTCTGCTGTAGTCTCATGTGTCATTCCTAAAAATATTTTAACTTTTCTGTTCTGTGAATACGCAGGGTAAATTTTTTATTGAAGAATCTACTTCCATATTACAGCCACAAATAACTACTGTGGTAGTAAAAGAAATTTACTTGTTTTATTTGGCCTTTTCCTTTTTGAATGGAGTCAAGTGGAAAAGACATGGAAAAGACATTATTATATGTATTAATGAGAACAAATCTTATAAGAAAAAATCTTCTGTTTTAAGGAAAAATGAAAACAAGAGCTCTTCAATGCTGCTTCAGAGACACCTTTGAACCTCAAGGATTTGCTCTCTTCTATATAATTTTAATTACTGAAGTGACGAAATTAACAGTGTAATCTTTATGTTCCCATTATGCTCAATAGAAAGAAAGAGAGAGTGAGAGAATGTGACAGATGGCATTACAAAACCAAGTTAGGATTTTCCTCTGCAGTACCTCTTTACTTTGATATATGCACCATGTGTGACCAGATTCTGAATCTAGGATTTATTTAATCACTTAAAGGTAGGTGTTCTGAATATTACTGTAAATGTCTATTTTCAGCTCTTTCTAGCCTAAATATTGCACTGCACCTAGATATGGAACAGCCTCATAGTGTATTTCCTTAAAATTAATGTGTTTTAGTCTTAATATATTGAGTTAAAACACAAAGGATATGGTATTATGTTTCTAGCTAGCACCAGAATTTCTTCTTTTGCCCAAACCTGTTTCCTGTTGCAATCCCTTGTGTATGTGAAACCACTCTTTCATAATACCCTCTTGTATATGACCATATCCTCACAGTGATTGGCAACACATCAGTATTTATTATCTATACTTGTAATTAAATATACTAGTTATTGTTCCTTTCAAATTATAAAGAAATAGAATACTATAGTTATTATATTTTATTGTTTATTCATATGCACAGTATTACATTAGAGATAATTCTATGTGATAACACAGGTCCTTATTCAGCTTGCCTCTATGACTGACCTAGAAAACCATTTGCAAAATTTCTGACAAATTAAAGAGGGAGTTAAATGTTGCAGCATCTTTGACTTTCTGTGTTCACTTTTCAGGAACATCAACGGCTCCTGTGAGTCTGATGAATTTCAAGTTCATCCAAGCTAGCTTGGTGACAAAATACAATAATTTTCAGATGGAAATGGAACTGCTTTTTCTTTTCGACTGGTTCTTTTTTTTTGCAAAAGCTCAACATTATCGTATACCAGGAGAAGTGACAGATTGTGGCGATAAAACTACAGTGACAGAGCTTTTATTGTGAGTGCCCTTCATCATGTTTTTATGGAACTTAAACCTATCTTTGGCAGTCCCTGCCCTCTCTTCACTGCTAGCATTTTTATTCTCCTTAGACTTATGTTAATGCTAAGCAGTAGAAGCAGCCCGTGATAGAACAAAGGTTAATTAACACACCAGATGGGGAGAAAGACCTGTTGAAATGTTCTACAGATTCTTGGCCAAAGTCCAGGCGCAGAGGTTATTATAAGGTCCAGGCAGAGTCCCAGCTGATACTGGACTCACGACATTTACAGTGTGAGTGGATACACACACAGTCAGAAACAGTGACACATTGCGCCAGGACACGTTATTGTGCAGGAGCTGGAGCAGGCAGTTGGACTAGAGCATTTCTTGCTGCCTATTCTAAGGATGTCTCATCATTTGCAAGATTTAATGAAAATACTCTCTCTTATTTAATTTTCTTTTGGTGTGCATAGATAAAATTAATATTTAGATCGTCCCTTCCAAAACTGTTAAAACAGTGACTGGCTGAGATTTCTAAGATAACCTAGTCATCCAGGCTCCCTCTGAAGTCAAGAGAGATACTTTCAAAGAAAAATTAATCCCTCTTGTGGCAGACACCTATCAGTTATATACAAGGACATCCTAGTTGATCTTCCAGGCCCTCTCACAGATCTAGAGAAGAACYACAGTCATAAACAGTTGTCTGGGGGAAAGGTTCATTAGCCTCCAGTAAATTAAGATACTACACTATTCTTTCAAAACCGATATTGAAAGTATTTATACAGGCTTCTAACATGAAACAGATTAATAAGAACTAAATGGTTTTGTTTGGCCAGTTTAGTGCTTCCAGCATTAAAAAGACTAGAAGGAATTAAATGGTTTTGTTTAGTTCCTGCAGACACTTGTATAGCAGAGAGCAATACTGGAATCCTTAAACAAAATTATCTGAGAAAGGAAAATGCTTAGACTCTTGTTATAGTATGAAAAGTAATTTAAAATTATTAATTATTCAATCTGATATTAAATGTGATTGTCTTAAAACTTCTTTATTCTGTCTTGCCTCTGACTGTTCCAGGGACTTTTCCCTTATGTTTTCTCTGCTGATTAGAAAACAAGACCCTCGGAAAGCAAAGGAASTTTGCCCTGCAGCAAGTAAAGAAACTTATAAAGTAATACAAAAAKCAATACTTTTAAAGAAAATCTCAGAATTCAGAAAATCTGTCTTTTGAAATGCTTGTTTCTGATAACTTCAAGTAATATAGAATTGTGTATAACTAGTGCAAGTAATGAAATTCAGATGAAATTAAATTTGGTTAACTGCTGGTTATTTTCCACCCTGTGTCACAAAAGTCTGAGCAGTGTTCTAATAAACTTCCAACCTGACTCTTTTCAATTTATTTATGCATATGTATTTGTTAAAGTTTAGAAACACATGTTAAATATCCTTTTGGCTACTTTCTATAGCACTACTCTTGAATAGGAGAGGAGTGGAAGGAATATAATTTTATTAGGTAGAACTTTTGTGTCCCTATCTCTTTGAATTGCTCTTACCCTTTTACTCTTCTCGCTAGTATACTTTTATCTAAATGTTTTTGCAATTTTGCTACTCTAAAAATAACAAGGATAATTTATTTTAAAGAGTTGCTAATAATTTCAAATCACTCCCAACACAAGGGAAAACACAGTTTATTTTAAAACAGACTGTTTTTTATTTCCCGTAAAAAACGTATTCAGTTTAAAGTTATACATGGTCATTGATTAAGACTTGCCAATACTTCTAAAAAGGCATTTGGATTTATACAATAACTATTAATTACTTGAGATACTGAAAGCAGTATTTACAAGGGAAAAAAAAAACGAAAGTTATTTCACATTTGGCAGGAAAGATTGTATTTTAAATTTCTTTTTCTTTTTTAAATGTTACTTAAACACCTGAACCCAACAGATTTGAAATACTTCCTGCAGCTTAATGTTACAATCCCTTTTTTCATGTTATTTATACTGCACTTTTGATGGTATGAAAGTTAGGAGACTGATGAAAGTTTGATGGCTCAATTGTAGTGGTTTGTCATTGTTTTTTAAGGCAGTTTTGAGGCGGATTCTGAATAAAAACATTTCCCATTCAAATAAGTCCAGATTTTTTTTTTTGTTCATATCTTATTTCATAGCAAAGTCATATTTTATTTTGTTTTATGATCTCATTGTCTTTCATCTCATTTATTTCACACAAYGGGCAGTCTCTGGATATGATAAAAACATTTTTTTCAAGTGTTAAATGACACTTGTGTTTTTATCGTCTCCCACTGCTGTCATGAGATGCCTTTCCTCTGTAATCTAAAAAGAAATCTACTGAAAGCCACAAGAATTGTGATCATTGATCCTCTCCCAGGTTTGCCATTCCTTTTCAGGATGTTCCTGAGCTAAAAGTAGTAGGAAATTTTATTTCTAGTATTAGCAAGCAATTGTTGTTCTTGCCCATTTCTAGCTTTTTCCTGGTCATGTGTTAATGGTTCTGAACACTAACCTAAATGCATATTTAAACTAACTTGACCATTCTTTACTTCCCTAAACATTTATATGACAAGTCTATTGCCTTTCCCTGTCAACACTAATGATACATTTATGTCAAAAAAGATAATCAGGATAGCACTATGCAACATGGAATAGGTCACTAATGAATCAGTCAGATTTTAAATTCTTGAAGCACATACTCTTGGCCAGTAGAGGCTCAAGAAAAGCTTCTCTAAGTATGGTATTCTGCACCACGTTGGATGGAGATACATTTTTTAAAGTATCCCCCAGCTGGCTGTCCTGAATGCTAGAGTCCTCTGGAGACAAAAGTTTGACAATACCTCCTTTTCTCTGCATTGGTTAGACTTGGGTCTTGTTTTCCTGAACCACTCAGCTCAGGAATGAAGTGGAGGAGGTTGATTGGTATAAATGAGGCAGTCTGGGCTCATTTCAACTGTGAATTAAAATATAACAAGACTGAGGTGATGATAGTTCATTTTCTATTATTTCATAACATTATGTAACTTACTAAAATTACTGTCTTTTTTTTCCCTTTCAGTTTTACAGTCAGAAAATCCTTAAACAGCTTCATTTATACTACCTGTCTGAGATTTTGTCTGGGAAAGTCTATGAATTTCCAATTAACTCAGCCTAAATTAATTTGCTTCTGCCATCATAAAAATGTGAACATCTAATCAAGTATTCAACATATTGCAGCCTAGTGGCACAATATGAGTGAGCTGGTATGTAGCAGAGTATTTGTTATCTAATAGTCAGCTAAAGAAGATTATAGGTAATAATACAGGTGACTAGGCAGGTACTCTCTTTTCCATTCCTCTCTGCTTCTTTGGTCTGGAACAGCAGTAAAATATACCTTTGAAGTTGGTCTGTAAAACATCTTTTGAAAATGATACAACTAAATGAGCTGCCTGCTTTATGCCAGGGCACAGGACCTGCTATTTTTACAGCTTTCAGGGTCTTGAGGAGCTATTGTCACCATCTAAACCYGGATTTCTATGGCTCAGTTCCCAACAGAATTCTATTGCTAATGCCTTCAAAAGTCAGACACCTACCAGCAAAACAGTTACCCCAGTTAGCATCAATGGAATTGATTCGCTTCAGGGACAACAGATGCCCTTTCCCTGCTCCTACAGTTTTGATGCACAGGAAATGAGAAACAACCTGATTTTAGAAGTGGAAACTGATGGCTTTATTTACCTCCATGAAGTATCGTGCAGAGTCATATCTGTGCTTGAGAAGTTGACATATAGCAACCAGCTTCCTTTGAACTACTAGCTACTTGTATATTATATTTCTGCTCTTCTTTAGTCAAAGTTAGTCAGATTTGCCAATAAGAATGGATTAAATTCCTTCTGAAACTGAATCTGTTTTGACCTGAAGTGATCACACAAGCAGTGTGCTTCTGAGCACAGCTGAGCAGGTGAATCGTGTTGACACTTCAGCTAGTTTTTGGGATAACAGATAATGGACACAAAAGATGATGTATGCTGTGATCTTACCATAGAAAGGACGTGGATAAAGACAACCACATGTTCAGGACTGCTTGCAGTATCTGTCGTAAGATGTCAAGGGAATCTCTCCATAACCTCAAATTAATTATTTCTCTGAAGTTCATCTGGAATTTAGCAGAAGGCACTTACGATTACTCAAATTTAAATGGTGGTTTTAGAGGAGCACCTCCACTTCAGATGTTCTCCTAAACCAGTTTTTGTTATGAAAGAAACCAAGCGTAAAAAACAGAACACAAATTTAGAGCATTAGAGGTAACATTTACTCAATCCCAGAAACATCTGGACTCTAGCTCACTCTCCCAGTTGCGTCAAAGAAAGATCTATTTTTTGTGCTCTCTCTAGCTGTGCCCTTACTTAAAAGTTCTCATTGCAATTACTCATTGGTTCTATGTCACTGAAAGTCTTCCAGAGAAAATTAACTGATGGTATGGCTGAATGAACATATTTTCATTAAAACCTCATTACTGGACGTGCATTTTAACAGAGAAATTATTGATATTTCGTAACAGGAAAACAGGGAACAGGAAAAGAAAAGAGGAGGAAAATATCTGGAAGTTCAAAAAGCTTTGAATGATATGACAACTTCAGTACATATATTGCATGGCCATGCTGGCACCTGTCATTTATGAGTACATACAGGAGCAAAGTATGAACTTAAATTCTCACAGAGAAAGTGTTTTCTTTGGCTGAAGGTCAGAGATGAAAACAGTCTTTAGCTAAGAGCATTTCAGATAATCTCTCAGACCACAGGGTACTCCAGAAAACAGTTCAGAAATTTGAATGACAGCATTAAAAAACATTTACTAAAAACTGTCAAGAAAGGGAATGAATCAGAGCAAAGCTAAGCCAGGAAAAATGTTCTGAGATGGGTCATTGGAGAAGGGTTTCCTTTGAGATAAGATTTTATTGTGGGCAAATGTATCATGGGCCACCATGGAAGGTATTGCAGTAGGAGGTAGTGGTTTCAAGCACCATCTAGGCAGTTTAACCAAAGGCCTTGGCTACAGAGACCCATATGTTAGTGTGAGTGGTTACGAGATAACTTGAGCACATACTGTGACGTGAGCAKGTGCTGCCTTTGCCAATGCTACCTGTACATCCCCCTTGCAAGGTCTGCTCCTACAGAACTGCGTAAGAACACGATGCTCTGTGTCAACACTGGTGTGCCATCTAGAATGTTCAGCATCGTACAGGTAAAAGACTGACAAATCTGTTCACTTGTCAGAATGAGGTAAAGATATAAAGAATGCTRGGGCTGGAGAACCTCACCACACACAGGATCTGAGCAGCAAGTTATGAGGAAAGACTCATGTTGAAACGGGATTCCCAGCAGCAGAAGGGACATAAGATTGCTAACAACTTTTCTACAATTTCCATCTTAACCATCCAGTTAACCAACCTTGTGTGTCCATGTTTTTTCTTATTGAGATCCTTAAGGATGATTGTCTCCTGTGCAAAGCAAAATGTCAGCACAACAACACTAGGACTGACAATGGAAATGAATGGTTAGTAAATTAAAAGTTACTGAAGTTGGTAACAAACTCAAAAAACAAATTCTGATTATTAGTTTTGACATTCAAGCTCAGACTTGTAAGATAACGATTAAATTGGTTTCTTGTTCTGTTATTTTGGTCAAATGGTTATGTATAGAAAAAACTCAGAGGACCTATTTTGGGACCTAATTTTTGTTAGATTTATTGTTCCTTCACACTAACTGGCTACGTAATGGATTACCAGAATGTATGAAAAGTGTCAGGTCCATCTCTTATGCTAATCTTTATGAAGAGTTTTAGTAAATAACTGGCTTAACAATAATTGCATAGCCATCATAAAAGAGTCACTATTAGATATTCATTATTTTGGGTCTGTAGATCTTCAGAAATGAAGAAAGGTGACAACCAAACTCTTTCCTTATCTACAAAAATCCCAAACAAAACCAAATCATATTTCCCTCTCCTGTAGCAGTGAAATGAGTAGCAAAAACATTTGATTCATCTCTCTGTGTGCCTTCAATTGGTCCTTCAGAACCAGGCAAATGTACTCCACAGCCACTGGCATCTTACTTTGCTCTAATTCCTGGTAAAGTGAGCTTTGGTTTTCAATGTTCTGATCATAAGCGAAGGACCTGTATGGTAAGTGAAAGACAGCTTCTTTTGACAAAAAAAAATCTTAGGGAAAAAAAGAGAAAAATCTGAAGCAAAAGATTCTGTTAAAAATATCTGAACTATTCATTTTCAGGAATTTATAAAAATACATTTTCAACTTTAAGATACTTAAAAACCAATAAACTTGTTTTCATCTACTGAAAAGTGAGTGGGTTTGAAGTTAAAAAAAAATATTTTTGGTAAAGTAATTTAYGTTCTCTGGTTTTAGTCAATTTAATAAATAAATACTGCAAATTCTTGATGGAAGTACTCTTTGTGTTAATGACAGCAATTTTGGCAGTATTATAGCTGCAATATCTGGTCAGTTTTGGTCTAAAGATCTCACAATGTTCTTCCAAACGTTTTCCATCCATTAGCATGAATTTATCAAAGAATTAAAAATATTATGGTTTTTTAAAATTATTTACAAAGTTTCATGCAAAATTCTAATATCTTTTAGGTTTTCAAATGCTTGTTTAATTCTTCAAATTTTATGTACTTCCAAAAACTTCGATACCTAGTATCCAAACCTGATGTAACCTACAATTTTTTTTTTTTTTTTTGATTTTAAAAATTACTTCATTAACCGGGGAAGTATTACAAGTTCTGTTTTCCAGTGGTGAATGAAAACCCATTTCAAAGTAAAAGAAAGCCTTGGATAACCCACAGTAATGCACTCAATTCCACTGAAACTTTAATCCCTCTAATTAATGACACACTTTTTCTTTACACTTTTTAATATGTTTTGTGTAGTCATCCAAGCAATTAATCTGATACATAAGAAGGGCCAGCCTGTCTCTCAAACTTCTGTGGCAATCAAAGCAAAAAGTACACAATCTAAATATTACACGGGGAAAACATCAAGACCAAATGATTTTTATATGCATAAATACTGTGATTTTTCTGACTCTGGATGTTCAACTGAAAAGCTTCTCCAGATAGTTTCATTACAAAATAATTTACACAAGGCTAGCATTTATTTTGGATGTAGAAGTACTGTTCAACAGTAAAAGGCAGAAGGTTCTTAATGCCTAGAATTAAGTCTGTTTGTAATTACAAGCATCAAAAAAATAAAAAATAAAAATAAAAGACTTAAAATCCCAAAGCCCCAAAACTGGGGTCTTGTATAGACAACTGATTCTGTTCCCACAAATGTAGTTCACCTACACGTGCTGTCCTATGCTCACAGTTCAGGCACATCACATTTGTTGTGCCTATTTGTTAGAAAATATATATGCATTACATGAACATACAATTATACAGGTCCTGATTCTTCACATTAATCCAATTTATTAATGTAAGATTTTTCAGAGAACAGTGACTGTCTGTGCACATGCTTCAGGATGATCTGTTGTTGCAACCAATCTTTTGTTAGGTTGCATTTTGTTTAAAATCAAGTTCATAACGAAGTTTTAAAATAAACTGGATTTCTGAAGAGTATTTGTGGATCCCATATTTAACAAAAAAACCTGAGACTAAGTGAGGCCATATGAAATACAGCTCTCTTTTCAGGTTACTACATGGGATATTTTAATTAGTTTAATTGCTTAAGAATTCACCAACTCAAAGTGTCTGGTTTTTGATATTTTTTGAATGAAGTAATTTTAAGACAGGCCAACCTACCACAGAGAGTGCATCGTATTGGGACAGTTGATACACTGAACCAACAATTATTTTATTTTATAACTTTCTTCTGTATGAAATATTGTTCTGTGTGGTTTGTGACAGTACTTAGAAATATATTGAACAAATAAAAAGAAAAAAAAGACGAAAAAAAGGTGCAGAAAGTCAAGGGATACAGTAAAAAGTTATGTAAATGCTTTTAGTTTTTCAGTGAACCAACAAATCCCTGAGTGCGCTGGTTGGGCCCAATGCCATGTCTGATTCTTTTTTGATTTTAGGCTGCTCTGGGGAACTTTTTGGTGAAAAGCCAGGCCAATTGGGCTCCATAACCTCACATACTATTCATAAAAATACCAAAAAAATTGTAAACTAGAAAATTTTAATCATGTGCATTTCACACCGAACTTTAATCCTTCCAACAGTTTTCTACTTTTTCCACACTGGGAAGCTTTGCAAAGCACAGGAAAATGTAAAGAAATTAAATTGCCATTTTTCTAATTGATCACAAACAGCACTGGAGAATGAAAAGTTTTTATGAATTACAGACTCTAAAAGCATAACAGTTGAACATTTGTTAATTTAATGAATTTCATAATCTATTACTAGAAATAATAAGTATTCATCTTGATGAAAGGTAAGTATTAAATGAGATCATATTTTTGAGAGCATGCTTCCTGATAAAAAAGTGAAAGGAAGCAGAATATTATCATCTTTCTTCCTGTGTCTTTCTGCTTAATTTATTTTCCCAGAAATGTTTTATTATCACACTATACAACAGACTTAAATGTAGCTATACAGATCTGAGAATGCATGTGTATTTTCTTTTCTCTACGATCTAGAAAGGTTTTCCTTATATCAGAAAGCTGTTAGAAAGTGTCCAAAATAAGACTATGCATGTGGGTTTAGATAGAAAGCCATACAAGGAGAGGCTGAGGTCAGTTGGCTTGTTCAGCCTGGAGAAGAAGGGACTGAGAAGGGACCTCATCACAGTCTCCAACCTCCTTGTGAGGGCAAGTGGACAGGCAGGCAATGGTCTCTTCTCTCCAGCAGTCAGTGATAGGGCCCAAGGGAATGGCATGAAGATGTCTCAGGGAAGGTTAAGGTTACATATTGGGAAAAGGTTCTTCACCCAGAGGGTGGTTGGGCACTGGAACAGGCTCCCCAGGGAAGTGGTCACAGCACCAGCCTCACAGAGTTCAAGAAGCGTTTGGACAGTGCTCTCAGGCACATCTTGGGACTGTCCTGCACAGGGCCAGGAATTGGACTTTATGATCCTTATGGATCTCTTCCAAAAGTCYGGATATACTATTCTATGATTCTATGAAAATATCATTAGTTCAATGGCAGAATGTACAATTAGTCTTTGCAATTTTGCTGATAAGCTTCTTACACTATTCAATTAATAATTTTCTTTTTTAGATGTTTTAAATCACTTCTTAGCCATAGCGTCCAAATAAACTCTGTTTTACCACTGGAGTCAAAGTACTCTAGGAGCAAAAGCAGCAATGCATGTTACTGAATCCCTTGCCTATTACTTTTAAATACGCTTTTTCAAATCTGCAGACAATAATGAAAACACTTCAATTGAAAGTAGACAATTTTATCTCTACAAATTTAATGAAAAATAAAATTACTTTAATAGTGTGTATCAGTAGGGACATGCAGAAGTAATGTCACTGTGAATAACTCTTGGAAAACAATTAACCTTTGAAGCAATATCTTGCTGTATTGTGTTTATGTGACAAGGTTTTGGTAGCGAGGGAGTTACGGGGTGGCTTCTGTGAGAAGCTGCTAGAAGCTTCCCATATTTCCAAAAGAGCCAATGCCAGCTGACTCCAGGATGGATCTGSTGCTGGCCAAGGCTGAAYCCATCAACAGTGGTAGCACCTCTGGGATAACAGATTTAACAAGGGGTAAAAAAACTGCYGTGCAAGAGAAGCCTGGACAGAGACATGAGAACGTGTGAGCAAAACAGTCCTGCAGACACCAAGGACGGTGAAGAAGAATGAGGAAGAGGTGCTCCATGTGCTGCGGCTGAGATTCCCCTGCAGCCCRTGTTACAGACCATAGAGCAGCAGGTTGTCCCTCTCAAGCCCATGGAGGACTATGGGGATGAAAAGATCTGCCTGCAGCCCATGGAGAATCCCACGCTGTATCAGGTCAGTGCCCAAAGGAGGATGTGAACCCATGGGAAGCCTGTGATGGAGCAGGCTCCTGGCAGGACCTGTGGCCACATGGAGACAGGAGTCTGCAGTAGATCAGTTTTGCTGGCAGGAGCTCTGACCCCATGGGGGACTCACTCTGGAGCAACCTAGTCCTGATGGACTGCATCCTGTAGTAGGGACCCACACTGGAGCAGATCATGAAGARCTGCAGCCCATGGGAAGGACTCACACTGGAGAAGTTCATGAAGGTCTGTCTYGCATGCAAGGGACCACACACTGGAGCAGGGGAAGAGTATGAGGAGTCCTCCCTCCAGGGAGGAAGGAGTGACAGAGACAAGGTGTGATGAACTGATCAGTCCTCATTTCCCACTCCCCTGTGATGCTGGGAGGATGAATTAGGGAAAATAARGAGTGGGGTTGAGCCTGGAAAGAAGGGAGGGTAGGGGGAAGGTGTGATAAGATTTCATTTTTTTTCTCATTTCCTAGTCTGATTTAATTGTTGTTAAATTGTTTTCCCCAACTTGAGTCTTGCCCATGACAGTAACCGGTGAGTGATCTATCCTGGTCCTTATCCTGATCCATAAACCTTTCAATATATTTTCTCTCCCCTGCCCAGCTGACGAGTGATAGACATCTGTGGTGGGCACCTGGAATCTAGAGAGGGTCAAGCCACAGCACCTGCAAAGTCTTTTCCTCAAGCGCTTGAAGTTATGACGCAAATCTCCGAAGAGAGAAARTTCTGTTTATTCAGTGTTGACTAATAGATTATCACTGTTTACCATAACATACCTTTGCTTTTGATGCAGTCTAACACAAATTATCTAGCTTTCCAAAGCCTGTATTTTGATTTTATATTGAGCTTGTTATTAACCACAATCAAATATGCAAAGTCATATTCTAAATTTGTACCTTTTTTCCTGAATGACTGTTATTTTCCAATTAGTCATATTGGTATAATCAAGAATTTGTCAAATTATGTTTTGATTAATGATTTTTTTTCTGCTATACTTAATAAGCACACAATGGCAATCATCACTGAGAGAAACCTTCTCCCATCTGGGTTTTCATATTATAAAGAATGAATGTGTTATTAACTGGCTACAATTTTGCTCAGAAACCACCAGATATTATGAACCACAGTCAGAAAGTATGTATAATGACTGTTTGCATGTTTAAACACAAGTGGGTACTTTGCAGCATCATTTTATTATTGTTAGCCTAACTCTGAAGACAGTCTTCCGGTAGTCTTTGAGCATATGTTTGAGGAACTGGCAGTTATAGTGGCATTTCTCGAAATAGTTTCCTCAAAAAAGAGCAAGTTCAATTTTAAAGATACAGATTCCTTTTATGTTCCTATCAGCATGTTTGCAGGAAATAAAGGGGGAGTGGAAAATGCAATTAGAAAGTTCTTTCACACCCTTAACTTCTTCTGCTTAACAAAGAAGAAAATTGCAAATGATCAAATAATAGCTAGAATTGCTTCTTCTGAAGGCTTAGTTTCAATTTGCCTTCTGAGATACTGCATATGTTCATTCAAAGTCATATTGTGGGCTTGGCTTTGCTGTTGTCTGGTGTTCCAATTTTCTTCTCTCAAAAGATACATATAAATGGTTTATACTGGATGGTTTGTGATCCTGGTGTGGGATTTGTTTGTTTGAGGTTTTGTCAGAAGAGGAACTGAAGAAATGGCACTGACAAGTGCAAATATCTGTGGATCAAAAGCAGAGACAATTTATATCCAAATCCATAAATACTAAAGTAACTGAATTTTATAATGTTTTGTTCATTTTGTCCAAACAGAATTTATTCTATAATTAATGTCTGTTTTAACTGAATTTTACCTGACCTACTGGAAGCTTTACCAGAACTGATATGCTTCCATGAGACGTTCAAGTTCTGATACACTAAATTCAGCAAAAATACATTTTTCCAGAAAGTTCCCTATCAGATGTAGAAGTAAGACCTTTGAATTTCATGATCATGTCAGAGAGGAAGTTCTGGGTAGCTGACATGAAACATATAGATGTGCCAGATTCTGTGTTCTTATGAAGAGCTTGAATGCTCTACACCATTCACCCTTCTGAAACAGATATCTTAATATTATATATACCACTACCAGCTCTTAGGGGGCAGTCATTTGTCTGATATTAAGAAATTCAGACTATCTTCATAGTTTTGTACTTCAATGAAGTGTTATAGCTAGGCTACAAGCAAATTAGGGCTTAAATGAGCAATTCACATCTGCCCAAGTCAACATAGTTAAACATCTGAGGATGCAGATAGACATTAAGAGTAATATCCCAAGTAGCATGTGGATAAAATGACATTTCTGTTGCTTTACTACTAGAACTAGTTAATAATTGCAGAGGAAGTGGATGGAACACAGTAAATGTCTTATAGAAGWCTTATGGGACTCATAGGATTGCAGAATGGGTAAGGTTGGAAGGGTGGGTCAGAATAGGTCATCTGCTCCAACCTCCCTGCTCAAAGAGGGTCATTCCAGAGCACATGGCACGGGATTTTATCTGGAAGGTTCTTGAATATCTCCAGTGAGGGAGACTCCACAGCCTTTTTGGGCAATCTGTTCCAGTSTGTGGTCATCCACACAGTAAATAAATTCTTCATCATATTCAGGTGGAACTTCCTGTGTATCTGTTTCTGCCCATTGCCTCTTGTCCTATTGCTTGGCACCACAGAGAAGAGCCTGGCTTCATCCCCTTGACACCCTCCTTTCATAAATTTATGCACATTGATGAAGTCCCCTCCCAGCTCTCAAGGCTGAAGARGTTGCTCCAACTGGACTCGGTAGAAATGAATAATTAGAACGACGTGGCAAGAACATGCTCTGTAAAAACAGAGGATTTGTATTTGGTGTATAAATGAGACTGTAAGTGGGAGTGTGTGAGTCGGTGAACAGGTTCTTTCTAAACTACTGCTGTTTGTGTGCTGTTATTAGATTTTACTGACATTTATTTTGCCTCTACAGCTGCTGSTCAGAGTACTACTAAACAATTAATCTAACTGAATTCATGCAGTCACTGATATGGAATACRTTTCCAGTTTCTGACTATATATTTACAGCTGTATTGTGGGCATTACCACTACTCAGAAAGGGATTACTATCACAGTCTTCCAAGACATTCTGTCATTTCTGTGGTTGTTTGAACGTAAAAGATTGCTTGGATGGCAGTGTCATTCTGTTCATTGTAATCAAAATCAAAAATGAGCTTTCATGAAAATAGAGCTTGGTTTTATCACATATTGAGAATGACTAATAGAAAAATGTAACTTGATACCTTGTTTCTTTTTCTTTGGTTGATAAAGTAAGATATAATCCATTTTATTTTCAAATTCAAGAGTATATCTGATAAAATTAAGAGATAGACTTTATGGCTGATGGATTTTATTCTGATCAACAGACGAATGACACCAAGGATATAAATAGAAAGCACATACCCATACTGTGGTTGACCGTTCTGTGTTAAAATGAGGCAGCTCACATTTGAGTAAGTGAAGGAACTCAATGTTCCATCAGAGAAGGGCAAAAAATTATTCTTAGATGAATCTTAATACACGTACATCTGAAGCAGATTATGAATTTAGCAAGTAGCTTTCATTCCCTCAACATGTTATAATTGTAATTAATATGTCTCTGACTGAGAGATGGTCTGAATATTTTTTTCCTCTCTGTGAAGGACAGGTTAGGATAGAAAGCTTTGTTAGGCTGAAATCTGTAATAGCTGCTCTCAAAGGAAGGAGCGGCAATTTGGGCAGGGTGAAAACCGTCAGTTTCAGAGAAGCCAAATGAGCTTATAATCTAGATCTTCAATTTTCAAGGTTCATTTGAATGTTTAAATAAAATGAGCAAATTCATATAATTTCCTCCTCTTCTTTTACAAACACCTACATTGTCCACTTTATTTTCCAAGTGTAAAGGTACTAACAGAAAAATGAATGGGAGAGGAGTGTTCCTCCTGATTGTTTTACTGATGGTAGTTGCTGTTTTTTAACCTGAATGTATATAATGGTATAATGACATAATGATGGATTCCATTTTGCATGCTTTTTGTTCCTCTGACCTTGGGACTAGAGTCCTCTATCAGTTGCTACCCAAAACAATTACTTTCAGTTAAAACAAAGACCATTGGCTCATGAGCTAGTGAAGCAAAACAAGATGCTGACCGCCACATCAGGCTAAACTGTGGTTGTAGTGCCCTTCTAAAGTCACACTGTCAGATCTTATAAGTTACTGCTTACTTTGAAGTTACAGTCTGAACACACTGAATGCAGCAGGTACAATGAAGAGCTTCCTTGCTTACAGCTGGATATTAATTAGTCACCAAATAACCAAACAAAGACACCTCTCATAATAGGCAACAACAAAAACCCAGGGTGAGGCTTTCTTGTTTCAGTCTGTATAAGGAGGTAATTACAGAATAAAACAGAACCCGTCTAGAACTCCATCTAGAACAGCTATTCTATGGCAGCATCTGCACTGGTGGGCTAAATAAAACAATACCAGAGGCAAGATGATCTTTGCTAGTTGACATTACAGTCCCTAGTATATATTTGATTTATGCCAACCTCAGCTCTTTCAGACAATGCCTAGGAATTATTTGGGGTGTTGAGTGATGAACTTTTGCCAGAGTGCAGTATACACAAGACCATTATCTAAGCTGTGCTATTTGTCCTCAGAACAAGAAAAGCATGTTTGAGCTATTTTAATTACTGGTTTAGGTGAACTGCTACAACTGTAGTCAATGGCTGAAAAGTTTAGGTAAGATAAACAGGTAAATAAATGCATAATTTCTAAATCTTTGCTCCTCTGAGGGTGTTCTGTTACTGATAATATAAATTTGTGATTTAGATGGATTTCAAATCACTATTTCTTACATTTCCCAGATAGAAATATGCGCATCCAAAATGAAGGCTATGCTTTGTCAGTGACAGACACCTGGATTCATTCCACATATTTACGAAGTTACTCAGCTCCAAAGGCTAACTCAACCCTTTGCTGAGTTTAGCCACCCTTTGYGTGTCCCACTGTGCTTCTGCTCTTTCAGTTGTGTTGAGCAATAAGCTCTAGATGCTCCTTCTTTGCATTGCACTTGATTTGGGAACTAACTTAGAGGAATGAAACAGACATCAAAAATCTGTTCTGAGATCTCCTTCTCCACATAGTGTTATATTATGTGGGAACAAAGAGATAGACAAATGTCTGCATTTTTAAAAATACATGGGGAAGCAACAGTAACACTGGGTGTGACATTTCCYGGCACACTATTCAGAAAAAGGTGGTCACCATCTATTTCATGAATGCTATAGACTTCAACTGATAATCTAATAGATCTTCAAGAAACCGTCTCTCAGTAAAAGATACTAAACCAAACTACCATTCTGGTGGGTTTTCTTCTTGTTGTTTGGGATTTTGTTTTGTTGTGGGAATTTTTTGTTTGTCTGTTTTTATTTTTGTTTTGCTTGAYGTTTTTGTGTTGGATTTTTGTTGTTTTGTTTTGGGTTTTTTTTTTGGTTTTGGTTTTGTTTTTGGTTTTTTTTATTTATGTAAGAGGAGATTCTTAAAAAAACTCTTGAGATTTCAGTTAGAAGCAGGAGATACCAGAGGGGTATGCTGATATGCAATCATCAGAGACAATTCAAAATTCTGATTCCAAAGGAGGGGCATGTTCAGATATGGGGATRCAATCAGAAAAGTTAAAAAATCTCTATTGCAGCCTCTCTCCTTTGACATTTTGCACTTTTACCCAATACAGTTTCTTCTTTCTTTTTTGATTTAATTGCTTACATATATTTGCATTTCTCCTTTAAAACCACTTTAAAAAATCTATTTAAGTATTAGTACTATTAGGGAAAATTCAGGGAAATGTCCTTTTACCCTGAAATAGTAAAGAATTGTATTTTTTCATTTGGTTGTGTGAGCTGCCTTTTCATAAAATAGCTGGAGGCTTGATGTGGGAGGAATGTTTATACATGTCCACCAAACTCATCACTTTTCTATTTTTATTCAAGATGACTGTACACTCCTAGATACAGACAATGACAGACCAAGACAGATTCACACAATTGTAATATCTGTGAGCAGTCTTCCACCCTCTCCTACTAATGTCAGAGCACCTTCAAGTTAATCAGCATTAGAAAATAAATGTATTTTAAAATTACATTCATTATACGGAAAAGTTATAGAGAAAAGTGACATTAACCTTTTTCAGTGTCATTTATGCAGCATGTTCTTAATTGGGAAAATTTGTTTTTAACATTTTTGAGTAGTACAACAAAAAAAATAAAGCAATACAAGAAGAGAAATGCTACCTTAAGAATGAGCATTCTAAATTTCCTCTAACACCTTTTCTTTAGAGAGAGCATATTTACAAGACAAATTTCTATTGCAATTGAAACACTTTTTTATTATTTTTAACGCATCCAAATATAAAGGGAATGAAAACTTTAGCCTAGGAATTGGCAGATTTTTTTTTAGTGGATAATACGTGAAAATTTTCAGACTTCTACATAGTRTGGCTTTTATAGAGCAGAAATTAATTTAATAATTTGTACAGAGGAAGGAAAAAGGTGGTGTAAACCAAGAAGGAATGTAGAATAGAAATTAATTAACTGAAATGTTGCTTAACTGTAGAGACGAGTCGCAACAATATTAGTCAGGGACAGAAATTAGTAAGAAACATGCTGCAGCACTAGCTTAAAAAGCACTAACAAAATAATTTAGATTATTCAACATATATTTAACATATTTAGATGTATTATTATGGAAGTATTTCTGGACTTTGCTTTTAATCTRCTTTTTATGGTTATCATCTAGGAAAAATGGCTAAGCAAAAACACAAAAGAAGCTAAAGTACATTAAAATGGCAATAAGCCTCTGTGTGTATGTGTGAGTGTGTGCATGTACACATTTYTTTTTATACAAAAATGAACATACATTTTCCAGCAAATAACTTAAAAATTCCAACTATTCCAGCAATCAAGAATCGAGGAATWGTATTGGTCAAAGAAGATAAATTGCATTTCGGTGATTTTTGAGAGATTGATAATGCTAATTGACTTCAAAACTGAAAAAAAAAAATTCTAAAATAACAGAATATGCGATAGTGTCTTGTCTTTAACTGCACCAAGTATTTATGTCAAATGTGAAGCCAAATTTACAAATCAAGAACTTTTACTTCCAGTTAATCCATTCCAACAACAAGCATTCACCCCTCAGAGCTATCACTGGCCGAAATTGTTTAAGAACTAACAAAACCTGAAACTTCATGAAAACCATTAAAAAACCTCACAAAAATGCCTTTTTTTTTTTCCTCCCAGTGAAAACCCATTTTAATGGTTCTGTTCTAAAACCCTAAACTAAATATCTTTGAAATYACTCTGAAGGCAAAGAAAAAATCAGGATGATTTCATAAAATGCGTGAGCTATCTTGCCTTTTTCTTGGGTTACTGGTGTACTTGACTTAGTGATAAAAGGACACATCTACTTCTTTATTGTTTAGATAGAACTAAGTAAAAATTTTCAGAGAGTAGTCCTGTTTCTTAAATTAATACTTTATATTTCAGATCTTGGCCACATGCAGCACACTTCCAAAAGCAATTAACGCTGTCTATTATTACTTAAAAGTGTTCGGGATTTTAAAACTTTTAATTTTTTTAAAAAAATATAAACAAAACCAAGGAAAACTGTGCTTGCAGATAGTTACTCTTGCAGCTTTAGTCAAAGCCTTTACAGCCTCTTCTATGCTGGAGATTTTAGATAACACAGTTGATACGCCATAAATGATAGTGTGAGCACAATATATTATCTCGTATAATAAAAAAGTTCAGACTAATCACTAGAGACGGTGATTTAAGTTAATTTGTTTTATGAACAAGGAGAGATTTCTTAATAACACAGTGTTCAGAATGCAGAAGTAGTAATTGAACAGATGGGGACAGTAATGCTTTATATCACTCTGGCCAGCTTGGCAAAAATATGTTTATGCATAGCCTGTGTAAGCTGTATATTTTAATTCCTGCCTTATATGATAAAGGAGGAACAGTTAAGAATATGCTGCTCTGAAGAATTTATTCCTAGCTGACCAATAGGTAATTTAAAAGTTATTATTGTGAAAAAGTCACATTTGCATAATCAGTATTCTTATATGGAAAGGCAATAAGTAAAGTTTTTCAAGGGCAAATTTATGCAGAAAAATATACCAAAGGTTGCTAAATACAAAGATATGTTCTCTAGCTCCAGAAACCCACAAATTGCTRGAAGGTACAAGTGTTTTCTGGAGAAATACTCTTATGTACTTGACTCGTTCCCAGGCTCCTCTGTGGACATTCACTGTTGACTGTTGGAAAGAGGATATTGGACTCCACATTCTTAATTTGTCCAAAGCCAGAGCAACTTCTTGAAGGTCAGCCTTTCTATGAGTGCTCACAAACACTGCTCATAACTTCTCCCTGTTAATGGGTCATGTAACCATTACCGCTTAACAGAGAGAATAATGACAATCACAGCCCTTTAAATAACTASATGAAGATAAAATATAGATATTAATTGCCTGTGCAAATATAACCATAAAGCCCTGCTAATTTCATTCACATTAACAGCATTTTCTTTCAGATAGTACTAATRCTATTGTGCCACTCTAAACTGCAGTATGCAAGTCTCAGCATGTGACTGGAGTAAAAATAAATCCCAATTTTTATTGCATTATGTGAGTCCACAATTCCCTTTGTAGRGTTCAACCAGTTTATTAACTTGTCTGTTTTGTACTTTCTTCTACTTTGTAATGAGCATAATAGTATAAAGCTTTTTGAGAAGGTTATATAAAACAGAAGAAATTTCTCACTATGTAGATCCTGTTTACAATATTATGATTGTGTGTATAAAGACTTACTCGAGTATAAAACCTGTTGGAAAATACAATGATTTGAAAACCATTGGAGCAGGTCCATAGAACTAAAAATGCTGCTTGGACTTTATTACAGTTCTACTAGAGATTAGTTCAACTTCAGATCAGTTATTAAACCAGTGCACACCTAGAAAAATAAGGATTTCACAAGTTGCTCAGGCATGCAGTTGCCCAATGGCACACTTCTTATTCAGTTAGCAGGACTTTATATGAAGTACAACGCTACTTTACAGAGGTTCAACACCCTAAAAGGCATGCCAAGTCATCTGTAAAGTGTTAGACTTTTCCAGATAAATGTTAGATAAATTTGTTAAATGGGAGAGTGTGAGAAATGTTGCTTATTAGAAACCACTATAAAGTTTTTAGTGTCCACTCAAAACATGCTAGCTAGATTAGCTAAGGTTTGAGTATTATTTTCTTTAAACATTGAATTGGCTTTCTGAAATTCCTTAGTGTTTCTTCCAGGCAATTATGTACTTTGGAACACTCATGTCTTCTTTGGAAGTAAGCTTACTTAACAAGAGCCAAAAGGCAAAATCACTTGTCACTCACTGTGTACCGGATAAAAAAACCTACTTCATCACAACTTTTTTTGATTTGTAGTGTACTTTAATTTAGAAAGGCATACATGGCTTACACTTTTTAAGCTTTAGAACCTGAATGTGCTTCTCTCTTGTGTTCTATTACTCACAAAAGTAACTCTGCATTCATTCTGTTTCTTCTATAGAGAAGCAACTCATATAAGGAAAATTGTCTTAAACCCCTTTGTTTCTAACCATAGGATTTTTCAAATCTTGCAGTCCATTTTTGGCCCCTGGTAGTCTGAAATGAAAAACCAGGATTCATGGCCAGTTTATTTCCTCATCTGATGAAGTCAACCAGTAGTAGTACACAGACAAAAATGCATTTCTTACAAAACACAGCACTGTTTGTAAGGCATGTTGCATTTAGTTCCTGGGTTCACTCATTTGCCTGAATTCCAAAACTTTTCTGTTTAAACAAAAGCAGCAGCAAGAAATTTTTGAAAGAATTTTATGAAAGGCCTATTATGGATGCTGAAAAAGCTTCAGCAGAGAATTTCTTCAGCTCTCTGCATCATTTTGTGAGAGTTCTGTCTTTCCCATGCAAGTAACTCAAAACAATGTTACAGTTCTGTAAACTTCTTGCCACTGCAGGTTGTTTTGCAGGATTGTTATGGTTCTAACTAGAAAMACATTCAGAGATGGCTGTCTTAGAACTTGGCCAATCCCCTCAAGGAGTGGATGGCCAAAAAACCAATTACCTTATGCCATTTAACACACTTTTGTGAACTAACATATAAAAGCCTTCGGAAAGATTACTAAATCGCTTCCATTTATCCCTGAGCCTGGACTCTTGTGTCGTTTCTCTACTCGTCCGCGGTGAGAACAGCGACAACCTATCATCCATACTTAAATAATATTTTCAATATTTCTGCTGTCCCTAAGATGAATTTGCCATCTCAAGGAGTCATATTGCACCAATTTGGTATCTCATCAGCTAGCAAAAAAACAACACTTTTAAAACTTTTATAAGTTTTAAAAGTATGTTTTATTTTCTGTTGTGTTACAAGTAATTAAAATTCTTCACCGTCTTTGAGTAACATGAATTTCATTTTTCATGAGTGTTCTAAAAGTAAGCTTCTCCTTCTATTTTTTTTTTTTCTAGAAGAAGCAGTTATTAATTTTATAAACCCAAACAACTTCTTCCAAAGCGCATTTTATAGTGCCCCGTAGTGCCAGGAATGTCTGCACCCACTAGCTGGTGTTGAGAATGAGACAGGCATGCCCCTTTCATCACAGAGTTTTCTGAGGTTTATCAGGTGCCTATCTTTGTTAATGGAATCTCAAAAGTACTTTTTCCTCTTGTTTTCCTCACATGCACAAGACATCTCAGCATAAAATTATGGTTACATTAAGCTGCTTCTTCATTCAGGATACCAAGGAGTGCTTCTAATCTCTGAATGAACAGAACCTCATGACTGGGACCCACATCTATGTTACAGGAACATTTGCTAGGAATATGCATTTCTTTGCAGAAAGATTTATATATCATGTTCTTGAAATATATCTACTCGAATCATTCGAAGTGTCTTGCTTTTAATTTTTTTTCTCAGATCTATTTGCCGTTGATGTGCCTAATCCTTTTTTAGACAAAATTTTCTACAATATAACAAATAAAGATAGGTCTTAATGTGTCCTCTGTTTTCCGGTTCAGATTCTGTTATCTAATGAACTGATCAATATGGCCACATTGATATTTATGTACTTTGAAGATTTCAGCAATCATTTTTCTTTATTGGCTGAGTTATTTTCCTCACAGAAATGTTCTTACTAATAAATCCTCTTGAATAATGAAGGCAGTAATCTGAAAGCCCTGAAACTTATTTAATTTTTCACTACATAAATCAGTGAAAATCCTTCCAAACCAATTATAGAAAAACAGAGTTTGGAAGAGGAACTAATATGAATTGTTGTTTRTGAAAATAAAGTGGGTTTATAATAATTTTCTCAATGAAGTGTAAGGAAACAGCTCCATTTTGTTGTTTGTTATATGCCCTCATTCTTCTTCTCTGCATATGCAGAAAAGACTTTCTTCTGATATTATCAAAGATGAAGAAAACAAAATATCAGCTACTGCATTTCATAGCTTTCTATTATCTCATAAATCCAATCTCTTCTTTGTTTAAAAGGTAACATTTCTGGTAAGACTAGAGGAATCCAAATTTTTTCTAATGTTTTGAATTCTGCTTAAAAAAATAAAAAGTTTAATTTAAAAAAGCTTCAGAGCATGTGCTGTTCAGCTTAATGAAAATCCACTATTTCTTCATGTCTGTAATTCTACATCTATTAGATATATTTCAAAAGTGACTTGTTAACATTAGAACAATATAATTATAAGGAAAATAAAGAAGTATTTACAACATGTTAATCTGTGTTTTGTAGTTGTAATTTTGAAACAAGAATGAGAAAGAATAAAGAAAAAAAGAGGTGAATGCATAAAGCTGCATGTTTACTTTTATTTTTAAAATATAGAAACAATTCCTAAAAATTCTAAAGGTCAAAAAAACCTAATACTCAAATAAATCTAACCGGTGCAAAGAAGGAAAAAAAAACCCCAAACAATCCCACAGGTAACAATAGGAAAACACAGCACTGATATGTATGCAACTGTACCATTAATTGTATCTCCAAACTGAAGAAAATCATTAGAAATCATAAAGAAGGATTTAAAAAGTCTTAAAATAATATAAAGAAGAATATACAGTAGAAAGTAAAGAAAAAATATATGTATGTAGTACGGGAAAGAGTGGTCACCAAATGCCACTATTTTAAATTATACCAATAAGTAGCAGCAAAAGTAATTGTGAGATACAATAAATAGGTGAACCTGAATTTTTTTTTTTTTGACTGTATACTAAACTTCTCTAAAGGTATTTTTTACAGTAGAAAACAAACAAACAAGCTGTTACCATAAAGGGAGTATTTGACRAAGCTACATCTACCTTTGCTGTTCATGTAGAGGTTACAAATGTTTCTCGTGAAATGTTAGTTGGCTTTGAAAAGCAAACATCATAGAAGTGTTACATGAAAGTGGCCCTGATAATTGATATATCTACTTTAAACTGCTACCACTGTAATATCCCAAGCAGATATAAAGGACAGTTATGGAACCAAATAACCATTTATACAAYGTAACCCTATGCTACAAGAAAAGCAGAAAGTGCCATATCAAATTATTCTCCTATTAACTTTCATTTGACTCCTTCTTTAGGGAAGAGAAAAAAGGAAAAGAAAACCTAACCCCCTGAAGAAATATTTTTGGATGGCAAATAGTGTCATGACAAAATTGTGCTACATCAAATCAATATCAAACAACTTCTGTTAGTAAACAAGGCTCTTCAATTTCCCCTTCTCAAATCATCACGATCTCCACTCATTAGGTCTCTATACTGTCAAATGCATCCAAATGCAACAGATCTCTAGGTCATTGAAGCCTCCAACTTTCCTTCAAAGAAGGCTATYGGAAGGGTCAGGATTCAACTTTAAAATATTTTACTTTATATAGTTCTACTTGGAATACCTGTAATCAGATAAATCAATCATTTCCAGTATTGTATTGAAGTAAATACTTGCTTTCCACTGAATAATAAAAAAAAATAAAATTATGTTTGCCAAATTTCTGACCAGACAAGTTATATGGTACTATTTCTATTCCTGTAGGAATAAATAAGTAACATCCCACACTTTTCTGTTTTAAACTTTGTGTGTTATGGTTCATCAAAATTTGTACCAATAAAACTATCAGATGAATGTTGGTGGATAAACAATCCAAGAGGACAGCAGGCATAGCCTAGTTACTGGTCACAGTCAATATGTAGAATAYGACCTGGTTTTGGACATGTCTTAAGTGTGCTCTATCCAAACAGTAGCACAGTTCAAGCATTATCTAAATATTGCAACTGAATGTTCTCAGCAGAGTATTGTAACAAATAGAGCAACTGCTTGGCTGTATTTTGTTCTTGTGAATCGCAGAATCTGTTCTTGCTTTTTCCTACCTCCTGGGAAAACACTATATCCTGGGAGTGGATAAAAACAYAGGAAAATCTAGAAGATTAATCTTACAGATACCTTAACTGCTATATTGTTATTTTTTTCTGTGACAGGAACATGTAGTGACAGGACAAGGGGCAATGGTTTCAAACTGATGGAGAGTAGGTTTAGATTAGATATTAGGAAGAAATTCTTTAYTGTGAGGGTGGTGAGGCACCGGAAGAGGTTGCCCAGAAAAGTTGTGGATGCCCCATCTCTGGAAGTGTTCAAGGCCGGGTTGGATGGGGGTYTGACCAACCAGGTCTAGTGGAAGGTGTCCCTCCACACACTGTCCAGGGGTTGGAACTGGATGATCTTTCAGGTCACTTCCAACCCAAGCCAGTCTGTGACTCTGTGATAAAGTGCTCACTGCCTTAAGGATAATATGACCTGTGTGGCCATTCTGTCATTGTGAGAACTAGATTAGTACAAAAAGGATTTTAGGACTGGATTCTCAAAATCCTAGGATTCATTTGAACTAGGAATTTAAATGAGACATCTAAGTGACATTCCTCTSATGAAGAGAAAGAAATTGAGAGAGAAATTGGTTCGACCCACTTAAGATATGGATGGATTTGAAGCTGGATTGAATAGATTTGTGCCTAAGCATCTTGGGCTAAAAAAATCCTTAAATCTCAATATACTAGTTATTACATGGAGTCCATTAACAACGACCAAATCCTGACATTTTACCCTATTTATAGTCAATTTTCCTCAATTACACATCCTGTGAATTTAATGTGAGATTGACCAAGGAAAAAGGAGAGTCATAAGAGTAATATCTGCAAGGTTTGCATCACTGATAGCAGCAGTAGCAAATTTCTGAGAAGCAGAACTGTTCAACTGATCTGGTATTAATGAAAATTAAATTGACTATGTGAAAAATATTATTTATTTGCTTTCRCTGTTTCACAGACAAAAAAAGCAGCATTGGTTAGGGGGAGCATAGAAGAGGGAAGAACATATTTTTCCTTCTCTTTTTCTCAATTGTGCTCACACTGTCTTCAAAGATAGCAAATAAAACATTACAAAATACAATATTAATATTKTTATAAACAGAAAATTGTTATAGTACCCATTCAAACAGGTGCCTAGAAAATAGTTTGTAGAGCAAGAAGCTGAAGGTTGAATGCAAAAGAATGATGGGTTTAGGCCTCTTAAAAAACATTTGCTGTTCCWCATGGAATTCCTTTAATAAACAAGGGCTTCAAGTTATGTCAAAGTTGTTTGTCATTCAAAGTAGGAAATTTTCATTCTTTTTGATCCTACAAAGCAAAGGTGGTAAGCTAACATACATTCATCTGTTGCACCAACTCAGGAAATATATGAAAAAGAAAATAGATTTTTTTTTCTTGCGATGAACCGAGTGACTGAAAATTGAGTAAATATGAAACTATAAAATTTTTAGAGATTGTAAATTTTGAAAGAATTGCCAAGAAATTCTACCTTGCCAAGAAATTCTATCTTGATAATCTCTTCAAAGTTTTAAATTAATCAGATAATTTTGCGAATTTTTATAGCTGAAAGGCATTGATTTATGGCTTAAGAACATAGCAAAACCATAGTTGAATGTAGATGGACTTCCACATTAGAATCTGTGCAGGATTAGATCTCTCAGTAGGTCGAAGATCAAGAAACACATCACAGAAATATAAACTTCTCTGGGCTAATAAAAAGATATTTTCATCCAGCCCTACAGTATTATTGAAGSAACCGGAAAATAGACATGAAACTTAGAATCAACATTGCAACACCTAGGACCAACATTTCAACCTTTGCTTCCTAGAAGACTCAGCTCTGACCTTTATGCCCCCATCACAACACAGGTAATAAATATTCAAAGCATCGAAATGAAATAAATCTGGAGAAATTAAGATTTTGATAAAAGTAATAGTCAAGTGTTCATGTTCTGTAAATCTCTCAAAAGAAAAACTTGTGTGTCTCAGAAAAATATGGTCTTTTCTTAAAATATATACTAGAAAATATTTGCATTGGTTATATACACTCAAAAATATTTCTTTCTTCTTACTGAACAAATGTACATCACTATGATATTCAAAGCTGATTTAATTACCTAAGTGTTAAACTAGAATATTGCTCTGTTCATGTCTTCAGCACAGGAAGCCAGAAAAGGAAAGACATTTAGGAATGTCCAAAATGCAAATTGTTTATCCTCAAATTCTGCTTTTATAGTTTACCTACACTGTGGTTCCAGTTTTTCTACCACTTTACATCTTACCTTTAATACACATGAGAGAATAGGAATTTATATTAAAGCAGAAAGATTTCTGGTAGATAACAGGACTTAGTGTTGCAGTAATAATACAGTTAAAAAATAACTGTACAYAGTATTTCTTAACACTGAGACAAGTTAGAGGTTATATTCATGTTTTAGAGCCCGGAATAGTCAGAATTTCAGAAAAATATAACTGAACACCTTTATTTTCTGTTCATCTGAACTGTACTGAAAAATAGTTTTATATTGGAGAAGTGTTGCAAATGAAGTCTTGCAAAAGCCAGAAATGTCTGGAAAATCTGTTGACCATCAGAAATCAGAAAAGAAACCCTCAATTGAACTATCAAATGTAAAACAAGTATCGGTGATTTTAAAATCTATTAAGCTGCATCATCCACTCAAAATTATCTAACAATCTATGGGCTCATCATACATACCTGAGGGAAATTCTCACCGTCTGGGTGAGTCTTCGTATTTTCACTTCAGTATAGGGAGTAACAGTAACTATAGTAACACTACCATTTGAAAATGCAATTGCTTTCTGAATAATATCTGCATATTTGTATACAAACTGCTGATCCTCACCTTTCAAACTGAATATGACACTATTCTGAATTCAAATGCTATGACAATGAACAAAATATAATTCTTAACATTAGAAAAAAMCCCTTAACATAATTCTCCCAAATACAAAGAAATTTCTACCAAAAGATTATTCCTTTGTTCCCTCTGTTCATTATTCTGCCTCTCCATTGAAGGAGGTTGCAACTATGATTTTCATTTCAATGAGTCTTCTGATACTACAGGAAACAAACAAAATATTATATTGATTATGAAGAGAGAAAAGCCTATGTATAATAAGCACTTTGATGATTAGGAAGAAAGATGATGCCTAATATCTACATCACAATTATTTAATCTATTGAACAATGACATTGTGAAATACAGTTTATCAACTATGTAACTTTTGCTAGAAACTCTCAAATCAATCAAAGGAACAGAATGGAAGAACTGATAAGATCAAATTGTTTGCAATTGATCCTTCCAGAAAATTTGGCTAATATTGGGAAAAGCTAATGAAATTTAAACTGAAATCTTTGCTAATTTTTGTTAGATGGTAGAAAACCCCCAGCACTGTTTGTTTAATTCTGTTACTATTTTAAAGTAGAATATTTCAAGCTACTACAGAGATATATACTAAAACACTCTTATCTTTCTTATGTTACAGATATAGATAACTGAATCTGCCTACATAAGATACCTGAAATTAAGCAATTGTTCTTAAGCCTCTGTTCTGCAACACAATCCACAAAAAATGATTTCACACTCACTGCTTCCATCATATTGCATGGCTCATAGTACTGTAATTCATGGACTAATAATTCTGTAGAGCTACAACAATACTTTATTGCAAAGACTAAATACTGCAGTGCTTTGTCTCAAGGTTCTACTCATTTAACTTTGGAAAAAGTTGCTTAGTACAAAATAAAATATAAACCAGAACTRTAACAATTCCATATATCAAGTCAGTGGCAGTTCTAAAACTGGTAAACAAGACATTTAACCATGATAAGTCTGAGGTGGGGAGCCTCTTTTCCAGTTATTTTGGAGTGGCTGTGAGAGGAGTTCTAAGAGAAGGTTATCTGTGGAATGGAAAATGGTACATCAATTGTCTCCAAAATAAAAATTACTTTTATTATCAAAGAGTTTATTTTCTGAAAGCACAGATGGTGTCAACATGCTTCAGTAGCCATCTTTCAAGTAGCTGAGAACAGAGTGAAATTGGAAAGTAGTGGAATAGACCAYGTACAGAAAGCAGTGCTGTGCAATTCTGATGAACAAAATGGAGTTGTATCTCATTAAGATCAAGAATAAAAAAGCTTGGGTTCTTTACTTTCTTTTAATTCAGGAAAGTTTTAAAACAAAACTACCTTTGCATGTCAAAATGTCATCATACCTTTACATTTTTCCAGTTCTCCATGGGCGATAATTGCTCAAAGCCTGAGTACAAAAATAATTTTGCTACCTCTAAAACTATTCTCAGCTTTCTGGTTATTTTCTTCAATCATACATCCTATCAAATCCTTCAGTCTCAGAACTGAGATGGTTAAGTAATTTCTAATCAAGGCTGTAAGTCAGAGAGGTAAAGATAAACACCTCTATGTAGGGCATTAATATCCAAGATAATATAACTAGACCCAAAATGTTTAACAGTTATAAGGTGGAAAAATCAAAAGTGGACATTATCTTTCAAAGGACATTTTAATCTTGTCCTATATGCCTTTTTTCATGAAACTGATACTGAAGGTTTGACCATGTGTATTTTCATTTATCCCCTATGTGTTGTCATGTCAAATTGTTGCAAAAGTGAACTGAAAAGAATGTATCCTGGGAGCAGGTCTCGGTCAGCCCATCCAYCTGCAAGCTCGTCTTTTCAAAGTACATGAAAACCTCCCTTTGCAGTCAGAGGTGATTTCTCTGACTACTCAGGCTTGCAGAGATGAGCASGTAGCAGCTGGGGCTGAGCAGGAACAGAGGCACAGGAAAAAGTTACAAGGTTCTTTACAAAGTCATTAGCAGTTTGTATCTTTTCCACTATATAACAGTTATATGTATTTATCTTGTTAATATTATCTTATTATCTTAAAAGCAATAAAACTATACCATTGGTATTTTTCTATTATACCATACTCTTAATTTTTCCTCATTCCTTCTATTGCTTTCTTTTCACCTGCTCTGGCATCCCTTGCAGCACCAGGATTATGGGGGGAAAAAAAGGCCTTTTCTACCAGTGGAGGGTGTTTGGCCTGTCTCTCTGGAATACTAATGTTGATGCTGTCATTCATGGGAAGCACACCAGTGACAAGACTAAAGGGAGAATGATAAATGTCTCTAGAAAGTTTGCAACTGAAGTAGAAGTTAAAAATACTCATCATGGAGCATTTTTTTACTCTTTTGCTTTGTGGGGTGATTTTAAAATGTTGAGCACTGCAGTGAGCAGCATCTCAAGAAATACACTGATGTTCAGCTGGACAATGACATCAGAAGAATTAGGGGTATTCAGGTCTTTTCACAAGGACAATCTTATGTACTTTCATAGAATTGGTGGCCACAGTGCCTTTAGCACCTGGAGTTATCAGAGCTTTTCTCCAAAAAACTTTCTGAATTAAATTCTTTTGCTTTTATGTTGCACTCCTGAGTGCCTTTTCAGAGACAGAGTTTTTTTTAAAAGTATAAAATATTGTATTTCTCCTTAATTTTTCTGCTGGTAAAAGGAAAGTGACTATTTAATSCACAAGAAATAATGTATGCATGTATGTAAGGCAACTGAAATAGCTGCAGAGCATAAAGGTGATGTTATTTTTGGCTTAAACTGAAGAATAAGAGATTTTGCTTAGAAAGGAAGAGGAAAACATAAATAATTCTGTGAGATTAGCTTGCTTATTTAAATTCATTCTTAGTTCAATTCTGATATTCCCAACACTGTTTTCCACAAACACTAAAGAAAAAAACCCCAAAGAAACGAAATTAAATTTTTGGTATAGGGTGACATAAAAAAATCTTGAAAACAGCAGTATGTGGATTTCGTACRGACCTAATTTTCTTCACTGGGATTATTTATACTGTTGACATTAGTTTAACTTAAATTGGTACATTGTACTTCAAACTACTGAAATATTAAATCTTTAACGCTACTGCATTAGCACAAACTAAACTAAGGAAATCTATAGCTATAACTTTGTTGGGTAAAATTTTTTGTTTTGAAACAATTAAATAGTCTAACTTCTGCATTGCTGCCTTTATGACAAGAGACACTAAGAACAAAAGATGATGCAGTTGTCACGAGAACCACTGCCTGTCTTGTTTGTGTCATCTGTTATGAACCTGAAGTCAAATTTTTCCAACAGCAGGAGCATATCTATAGGTGTAATTGGGMTCTTGCTGTTTCCATGGCATTACATTGAGTCTTAGCTTACTATGTGCTGCTAGCCTCTAGTCTGCTACAAGAGTGCATGTCCCTCCCCTGGTTAAAGACAGTATGTACATATATTTCAGTGCTAATTATGTGCAGGAGCCCTTTGTGAGGACTGCAGCCTTACCACTCAAAGTCTTAAATGTGTCCTTAGCAAAAACAAAACGACCCAAACCCCATCAGAGGCGTGTTCTAGGCTAAACTACATGAACAGAAAATATATAATCAAACATGTACATCAGTACAGGGTTTTCCATCACCATTGCTCRTTGCTTAGTAAGATAAAAAAGACTTTTCAGGATAAGAAATAAGAATAGAATTTCTGTCTCAATTTCCTACCTTCTGAGCAGTTACCAGCCTGAAGCAGGAGCAGGCTTTTGAAATTTGYAGTTTCTTTCCTGATTTGCAGAACCTTTCCATCACATCTAACTTTTTTCTGACTTCAGCTGTCTAGTTAGGTCAGGCTATTTCTGACCTTGGCCTAAGCTCCCTGTGTTCTGAACAGTGTCTGTCTCTTAAAGATTCTTATTTGTTTTTCCTCCTTACCTGCCCTTTCATGATGAGGCTTCCACCAGCACATAACACCCAGTGGATAACAGACTTCTCTGTTCTGCTTCGGGTAACTTTCCATTGTTTCAAAATAAACTGTTTCCCACAGGCAGAGAAGAGAACACCGGCTCTCCTGGGCTTCTGCTAACCCATCATCCCAACTTGCTTTTTTTTTTTTTTTTTAACTACTGTCTGTAGTCTGGAGGGACACAGAATAGTCCTTGCCAGCAATACTGCATTGACTTTAGTACGGAAGAATTAAAAAAAAGGAAAAGCAGATGAAGTTTGTAATACTTCTACCTCATGAAACAAAGTCTGTAAATTGTGTAAATGCAATTATTCAAATCATCACAGCCAATTAACTTATTTGGACTAGATACATTTTTTTTTTCTCCCAGTGGAGAAACTATAGAACTATTGAGTTCACTAGCAGGGGAGTCCTCCTGAGACAGAAAATAATATGAGATACAGATAGTCTCTTTGCAAAAACCTCCTGGCACTTTCATGTCTCTAAGTTACTTTTATGCAATGAGCTAAAATGACTGTGGCACACCAAGCTGAAAAAACACGCATGGATTTTCATCCTTCACTCATCTTCTGTCCCAGATAGCAGAAGGGAGAATGAAAATAATGCTGTGCATTTTCTGTCATTATGGAAAGGGCTGTGCATAGTCATTATTTGTAATCTACAATACTATTGAAATTTAGCAGTTTGTAGATCCGTATTTTGTCAGCATTTCTCTTCATTACTACAAGAGATTTACCAGCAGGAATTTGGGTGGACCATGTTTACATATATTTATCTAAACACATGTTTATGTTAATGCCAACCAGAACATATGAAACCATCCACATAAAAATGGATGAAGCATAGCTGGGTTTTCAATCTAATTTTAATAAAGCAAGTTCTAACTCACTGAAGGTTAGCTTTCACAGCAGCCATTAGCAGGAGTTAATATCGTCAAGTTACTCTGAGATCAAACCTTCGCAGAATCATTAAGACTTCAAGTTTCATACTATTTTGTCCTTGAAACTCACCAGTGTCATATGGACTGCAGAATGAATTTTAGTTGGAAAATAACAGGTCAGTGAACTAGAACTAGATCTCTAGATCCATTTTACACAGAGATTGAGTGAAAAAAAAATAAAAATAGAATAATAATTTTCCTCCTTCTCTATAAGTCTTTTTTTTCCTGAGAATAGAAAACAAGTAATACCTTGATCCTGCTTTCCAAAAACTAAACAAGGTGATAACAGCAACAGACACTCTGTTAAACTTTCCCTCATACAGAAGGAACTTTGGGATCCTGTAGATTTCTGCCAAATACCTTTGCTTCAGTGCAACAAAAAGGCCAAATGAATGCACCATAGTTAGTCCCTAACTCAGCAGGAGGGATCACAGAGCGAGGACACTGACTGGCAAACGATGACAAATCTTGCGACAGCCCCCAGCTGGCGACTCTGCCCTTCTGACAGGGGTCAACAGCAGAGTCAGCAGAGATAATGTGGGCCAGCTTGTCAGCTGCCTCTGCACAAAGTCCTTTGCTGGCAGCCTAAACTGAGACTTCTAGCTTTACATTTACATCTCTGAGGGTGAGAGTTTGTGATAAAGCTGAACCAATCTAATGGCTCACTTCCAGCAAAACTGGCTGCCCCTTTCTCCCATGTTCTCTCCTCCTAGATGCTGACTCTGGCACTCATCTGACCAGAAAACGAGGCAGTTCAACTTGCTTAGCCAACAGAAGGCTGATATTAGAACAGGAATGGGCACCACGTGTAGGTGGCTGAAAGGATAGAAAACTGTACCTGTAAGTGTCCAAAAGAGGACTGTTCCCTTTGGTGCAAGCAGTTGATAGGTTGGCTCATTCATATTGTAGACTCTCATCCTATGGAGTGGAAATGGAGAACTTGCCTCCTACACCAGCTGCAGTGGTTAGTGACTGCCACCAAACATAAAGAACAAACAGTTGCGGATGGTAAGGCAGCCACAGCACTATCTGCGAGAAATAATGTGCTGCCTGGGGTTATCCCATGTTCAGGTTACATTGGAATTAGCCATTAAATCAGCAAAACACTGGGTTTTTCCACTGCTACCATCTAGCATGCTGCATCAGTATTGTGCTACTATTTAAAGCCACTAGCATTTGAACTCCAACTACTCCAACAAACAAGCCAGGTAGGATGAAACTGAAGTATCGCTTAGACTTGTGCATGCTGTAATTATGAAATATAATTACACRTGCAGGATATTTGAATTAGCTTTAATTTGGATAGCACATTTGTTAAAAGGAATAAAACTGAAGTGCTTCTGCAGAAGACRTATAAGACTGCCTACGACCCTGCAAACTTATTTAGCTGTGTTATGRATATTTGCTAAACTCACCCCTTTATGTTTACCAAAACTTAATATAATAGGAGCACTGAAGTCAGCCACAAAACGCAATGCAGATACCTCCTTCATTTGAACTTTTACAAAACAAATTGCGGTTGTTCCCCCATGAACTACCAAGAAAGCTCCACTTGCAGGTTCTCAGAGTTGAATATGGCACAGAAAACTTTGCAAGGTTTGCCTACTTCCTACTGATTTTCTTCAGCAAACTAAAAGCATTCTAAAGAAATGTGCCAATATAAACTAGTCAGCATAACTCAACAAAYAATTTCTGACTAATTCCAGATTATTTTTGTTGCTTAACTGTCATTTGGCCCTCARTTACAAGAACAATAGATTTATACTCTTAAGCACAACTTCTCAAGCAGATGCAGTTCTGGAGCTCAGATCACAACAGAGTCTGAAGCCTAGGATGCAAAAATATTGCCATGGAAAAACACAGCAAAAAACAGGAAGCATCACTAAAGCTGAGTAGTTCTTATTTTAATTTAACTGGCATCAAACCCAATTATTTAACAAATTTATGATTCTCTGTTTTGGATTGAAACCAGGCAATTGAAGCAGTACTTGCAGGAGGAGGGTGGGGGGAGGTGGGAAAGAGAAGGCAGGCAAGTTTGCTCTGAACATTCTGTTCAGCTTCTTGAGTCTAAACCATTTTTGTTCTGATGATTTTATATCTTTCAGATGCTCACTGTGAATGTCAAATTCTGCCACAAGCTAGAGCAGATCATTTTCCATTCATACATCTCAGCCTAACCAAATGAAGGACCAAATCCATGTCAAAGCCTTGTGTCAAATTTGCTCAGACCTGTAAAGAGGTGTCATGTATTTCTAGTTGAGTTATCATCTCCTAATCCTAGGATTAATTGTTAGCRCACAGGGCCTGGGTAAAGCTAGAAGCTGCTTCTGAAGGAAGGACCTTATTAAAAGTGATGAGAGTGCCCTGGYAAAAAAAATAGAAAATCTTAGAGGAAACAGCCTGGCCCAGGCTAACATGCTTCAGTTAGCTCTATGCACTTACATCTCAGTGAATTATGAAGGAAAAAAAGACCTGCTTAGTATCAACCTCTTTTGTTTCCTACTAAATTAGTCTAGCTACATTAAAAAAGACTGCAGGCTTCCTAAACACTTTTGTCTCAGGTATTTTCRTATCTGCTTTATAGAAGATCATGTTTCTGTATCCTTCCCATGATGCCTATGATAAACATGACAACAGGAAACTGTGTAAGAATCATATTTTATTTAAAAGGAAAAAAAATCAGGTAAATTAAAAAAATGCCTTCTATAAAATTGGGTCCTTTCCTCAAGAAATCAGAGTATTCAGAATTGTCTTCACAGAAATATATTTTGCTCCTTCCATTCTAATATAAAAAATAATTTTTTATTGCTTTATTTTACTTGTGCAAGGTGAAAAGCATAGAATCTTCTTTATCACTCCGAAGAAAAGGAGACAAACATTGTGTGGATACAGTAAAAATACTGTTTGGCAATAGCAAGGCTAACAGTCAAAAATAACCAATAAATAGCCAAGCTAGATATATATATATAAAGGTCTATTTGCTATCAAATGGTGAAATTTAAAGTCCGAATCAGTATTTTATATTAAGATCCCATGAAGGATCTTCAAAACATGATGAAGTAAGAATCCAGCTCTTCTTTCTGTCAGTACATTATTTCAGAAGAATACATCAAGAACTAGATAAAACAGGAAATAACAGCAAGTTCAAACTAATCTATATTAAAAGTATGAAGGAAAAAGTCACTGGGACTAATTTGTATGAGCCCTATATGCCAATAATAATTATCTTCTCAGCAAGAAGTTTCCAAAACTCCAACCATTTTTTTCCTTTAATATGTACAATGTAAATAGTAAGGTGTATGAAATAGAAGACAAATCCAGGCATGTTTGTTTTAACAGCAATAGATCTTCATTTAGACTTTCATTAATGAATCTTTTTTTCCTTTATTTGTTGCTTCATTTCACCATCTTCTTTATTTGAGACATTTTTTGGTCTTTACTTGCCGGCTGTATTCTTCCATTAACCAGTCATCAAGTGTTCCCACAGAAACATCTGGGGGTTTTTTGCCATTATAGTTTCTTTTATACTTTATTATTTTCACATTTGTTTTATGTTTCTCCTCTGCTGTATTTTCACCTCCAGATCTCTATCAAAAATACATTTTCACTAATMGTTGACTCATCTAGAGATGTAGAGACATAGTTTAGTTATCTAATTTTAGTTTCTGGATAGATGAYGTAAGAAGCAAAAGTGTTAATCCCAGGTTTTCAGATCCATTGCAAATTAATTATTAACCATGAATAATTAGATCAAAGAATTATGTGCATAAAAGCTCACAATACACTCAATATAAACCTACAACAGTCAAAATAATAATAGAAAAATGCAGTTGTAATGAGTGTAATATTTTAACTGAGGAACTAATTTATTACTTGGACCATTTACCAAAGCATGTGGTAGATTCTGTGCTATTCAAAGTCTTTACTATTGAGCTACTAGTATCTTAAAGGGCATGTTAGCCAGAAACTTTTTGATGAGTGATTTAGATTCTCAACTCACAGAAAAAATCAAAATGTGCTTAAAATCTATGCAAGAAAGAAGTTAGAAGAGGAAGTCTTGCAGGGAAAGCATTCACTTTTCTTAAATTACTGTCTTTTAAACATTTTGACTGATAAAAAGGCTAGGAAAAATATCTAGTGAACAAAGACAGGAATGAGTGGCATTTATCAAGCTTCAGGGATTTTCCAGAACCTAAAAACAYGCGGAAGAGGTGTCATGATTGAAAAGGCCATGAAAAAAGATAGATTTACTAATGCTTTGCATTAAAGAAGCAGACTGACAGCAGCATAAATTACAGCTGTCAGAGATGGCCCCTGTCTGTCTTGTTGCTGCAGGGCCTGTTGGAGGGTGATGCTACATTAAATCTTTCTGAGAGCTTATGTCATTAAACAGTATGCATAATACTAAGCAGGAAAAAAAAATATTGGCAGAAGGACTATGTAGTTACCTTTGTAGAATATAATATTCAGCACTTATACACGTAGATTTTTTTCCCCACATGAAATTAAGCAGCATATTTTCAAGCTATTGTCTTTCTATTGATTTTATTAAAAAGTTGGGATTACCTTTAAATCTTAGCACAGCCATCTCTCCAGAGATGTAAAAACACTTTCTTCTTGCTCAGCAACTCACCCACCACTACAGCATAATTGCTAATAAAATTCAAGGAGAGTTTCTGTTTGATAGTAATAAGTAATATGAATTTATCCCCCACCAAAAGTTATAACAGCAGAAGCTTCACCTTCTTCCGAAATTCATTAATATGGCAGATATGCCACTTCAATATGCTTACTTAAAGAATGAGCTATTTTACTGAAACCCTCACGAAAATAGCTAGCCAAGCAGCATATTTTTAAGACCATTTAAGGACATGAAGATACAAACATGCCCTCGGGGAGTTTTTCTTTCAAATCGTGTCATTCTCCATCAGATCAGAGGATGTCAGATTCTCTACAGCAGAAGCCATCAACTGGTGAGTTTTTAAGCAGCTCACAAGTAGCTTGTTTACAGGTCCCTTGGGCTGCTCCTCTGCTGAAGTGGTGACATGCAGTCAGGAACAGAGCTGAGCTGGTACACAGACTTTGGGTAATTGGAATATTTGGCTCTTTATCTCCCACTAATCAAAAACTCCCACACTCTACATCCTCCTCACTGAGGATTGTGCCTTCACAGGGGGTTTTGAAATATGACACTTGGGTCAGGGATATTGGTAACCTTTGCATTTAAAAGGTTTCAAAATGCAACTAGAGTCCCAGTATATCTCTGTTTTCCTTGTTGGAAGCATCTTGTGTTTCATAGACAACATCCTGCAAGCTTGGTGTATTTCCTTGAAGCTATGTCATTTAAGAAAGTGATCAGAGCAGGCTGTGGCACATCTTGCCCTTCTGCCTCCTCTGCCCCTGTTCCCAGCATACTTGGACTACATCTGGCTTTATTCAGAAAACTGAAACAAAATAAAATGTTGTCTATATGTCTGGACTTCAGCTGGTTTCATAACAAAAGCTGGACTGAAAATGAACTGGAGTAATTTTGTGGATGATTTGGTCATTAACAGGAATCACTTTCTTTGGGAGTGTGCTTGCAAAGTGGTTCAGAGCTCCTGTTGCCCCTCAAGTAATAAATTGTGTTGGATTTATGGCAACATAAATTTATGCCACCCAGTATTTCAGTCTGGTGAGTGCAATACAACTGCATTCACCACTACCTACATTACTCTTACATCTGATGTCGCTGATGGGCACTGTCATGTCAGACTGAAGTACTAGTACACCCAATCTKTAGAAGGTTTTTTCACTCCTGCAAATATTCAAAGGAAAACCACTGTTTCTGGAAGTGGATACCTCATCAATGTGTTGAGGGTGTTTTTGCCAGTTTTCAAGTACATCTCAAGTGCAGGCTCCCAAATATGTTGATTTTCTGTGGAGTCATCAGCTCTTGGCTCAGATGCCACATCCCTGGGAGAGCCTCGGAAATTTGGGTTGAAATCTTTTAAAAAGCACACTTATTAAAGCAAATTTATCAGGAAATATGATACTGCTGTGGGCAATATGCTCATTCCTTGTGAACTTGACTGCATACCTCTGAAATGGGGGAGCCATACTTCCTGTCCAGAAAGTTCCTAAAGATAACAAAGAAGTATAGGGACATCCTATTGCCATACAACCACATACAGTAATGTTGTCTTTTGCTTATTACAATGTTTCATGACCACACAAAACTCTGAAATGAAGTCTAAAGTTCTATGGAACTAGATATATAGATCTATATTTAGATGCTGTCTAATTTCTTTCAGAAGAGGAAAGGTTTTTTAAAAAACTTTTCAGCATGTATAAAGCTATATTTTGCAGGCTTCAATGGTTTCTGTTATGCAGAGGGTTTAGCTACTACTGTGGCTAAAGCAAAACCTCCTCATAGAAAAATCATCTGCATTTAGTGAGAACAGATGCTTCAAATTGACTTTCAGACTGAAACATAAACTCCTCTAAATCAGGGTCATGTTTAACTGTAGGGCAGCTGAGTCGCTTTTCTATTTCATGTAAAGGGAGTATCTGGAGCTAAGCTTCTTTTTGAAGCAATGATGTTTTGTTTTCCAGAATTATATTCAGTCTGTGGGGAAATTATTCAAATAATTCTAATCACCCGGATGAAATGTTGTTCATTTATCTGAGTAAATATGCTTTAAGTGCAGCAGTTGAATGCTGTTGGAAATTTATATTCATTTCATTCTTTGTTTTTCTTGTGAAGCAATGCTTTTGTAAATGGTCCAGTCCTATCATTCAGTTTAAATGTTGTTAGATTCTATGTTAATTTAAAACTAATGCTTTGGTTTGACTAATCAAAGTACTATAGCTCCAATGTCAGATGTTAATGGCTAAAATGAAGGGCATAAGTGAAATAGTATAAAAAGCTTAAAATCAGTTGGAATTTGTGTAATGGACCCTATGATTTTTGCTTCATGAATCACTAAGTCAAACCTACAAAATGCATGGTAATGAAAGAGACATTTAATTTGAGAGAGCAGTAAAAAGATACTGTTTTAAGTACACTGTGTAGTTGTCTGTCCTTAAATAGCGTTGAGTATTTCAAATATCTCAGCTAAAATATGTCAGAATCCAAAGCAGAGGTAGAGACAGCTACAACACTGTTGCAATCATATGAGTTAAGAAGGTCCTACTACCTTGATCCTTGTGGCAAAAGGATGTGCATGTGGTTATACTGGAGACAGCAGCACACTTTGATCAAAAACTGTATTCTGATCTGGTTTTGCAAAGTAAAAATTATATAAATGAAACTTGTTCAAAGTCAGCTGTTGACTCCATCTTATTATCATACTTTTGACATATTTTTGCAAAATGCTATTGAACTACAACCGATGCATTCATTTGAACTAAGAAAACCCCAGCTTTTGTGCAAAATGACACTATATGGCCCATAGACAAGAGTATTCATCTGAAACAGTGGTACCATTTCAACAATCAGACTGAGAGACTGGACTTGCATTTAGCCAAGGACTTTCCATAGCACAGTGGGTCATAAATTTTAGCAGAAAAGGATGAGTTATTATTCATCCTAAACTCAGTCCCAATTAATGTGTGTCTAAACACCTCAGACTCATTTTTAAGTTATTGTTTTCTAAGAATCTACAAACCTTGTATGACTCCCACAGTGACATTTTGCTACAAAGCAGTAAAAGGTTTTGTAATAGCCAACTCGCCTGGGCTGGCCTTTGAAACAGAAAAGGCCCTGACAACAACCAAAGCAGAAATATATCATAGTCACCAGGGTCTCTGTCTCTCTTTCTCCTCTTTTCTCTCTCTTTTTGTCCCTCTTCAACTCTCAATCTGTCTCTCCTTCTCTTCTCTCCCTCTCCTTGCCGTGGTTTTCCACAGAGAAATCACATAAAAAAGATCCCAAGCTGCACATTTCTTCTATGTGGCTCATACCTTACAGATCAAGTCAGTGTAGGACAAAAAGTTACAGTGCTAATTTACTTTCTTCATAGAGGAAAAAAAAGGAAGATGTAAACCAGATGGACGAGACAAGACAAGGGTCCTGCCTAACTCAGAGCAGCTGAAGTGTCTGCCACTGATCTGGATTAGGGGAGCATTTTACTGTTTCAGATTAAAGGCAAAATGTTAAGATGTCCTGCAAGACCTGTTCCAGGAGTGAGGCCTTAGGAATTCGGTAGTCTCTACAGAAGCTGTAAGATCTGCTTAGGGATTCCTTCACTAAATTCAACACTATTTGAGTTTTTTTAAAGGATAAGTCACAGTTCATAGAATTATGTTAATTATGCTGCAATTGATCCAAAAAGAGAAAATAACATATACAGAAGAACTTCTGCAAACTCAATCCGGAAATGTTTCCTGATTCGCAATTATTTTAATTTGCTGACAACAGATTCTTTTAATATGTTTTCAATAATAATTGAGAGCAATTCCTCGTATCAATGAGAATCAATACATACTCTTTGGAAGCCTGACCTCAGCTTACTGCTTTCATTTAAGGCTCAACTTATCTTTACACTGCTCCAGAGACTCAGGATGCTACCAAGAGGTAAGGAAGTTTCTTTCCATAGATCTCAGCTCCAAGCAAGGATCAGGTTTTAAACATAGTGATATACCATGATATATTTAGGACTAGTTACATTAAAACTGATCTCCAGATGTTTTTAGACCAAAGTAAATAGGCTGTAAATAGGTTTGAACTAGAGCCCTATTTTTATGAGCCAGTATATTTCACAATCCTATCCATAAACGTACTGAAATATGTTAGCCCTCTTTATTTCAGTCAGAAGGTTGTTGTCCTTTCTTCTCCCCACCCCAACTTTATTTTTCTGGTGGTCAGAAACTTGTTTCTAGCCTAGATTTATTCATGACCTATGTGTACTTATTTCTTTTTATACCAGCATTACCCGTGTATGTGTTTCTTCTCCTTCATAATAACAAGTGTTATTTCCCTGAAGAATTTAAAAAGAGCGGTTGTGTCTATTCTTGGCTATTCTCTTGTTAAAGTACAAAACTTGGGATTGGATCCTCTAAGGTATTTGTCTGCCTAACTCTTATTAAGGCCTCACATTGCCACTGAAACCACTAGGCATTAGGCTACTCAGTAGGAGTTCAATGCCTAAAGTGCTTGGGGAGGCTGAACTGAAGCGTCTTTTCAGCAAAGCTATTCTTTCCTTATCTTTCTTGGACATCGATAGCACTGCACCAAAGATAGAAATTTCTCAGCACCTTATAGAAAGCTATTAATATTTTCCAAAGTCTCGAGGTTAATTTTGGCTTTATCTCATGTTAAGTTTACCTTTCTATAAACTGAAGTGTACATGAGGTACTGTGTCCAACGTGCATAATCAAGACTTTCGTCCCATAATAATTTCCAGTAAATAATCTACGGTAAAATTATTGCTACTAATCTTTAATTGCATACCTGTAATTATAAAATTTCCTCCTAGAACACCAAAGCCACTTGAGGGTACTCAGTTCCTCCTACATACTATTTGATCCATTTCTGGCTATACACACCCTCTAGCTTGACATTTCCACAGCTTGATGGCATCAGCAAAATTACTATTCCTCTTGATTCTGGTCTTTAATTCCACTAGTCATATCTCTCCAGTCTTGCAATTCATATCTCCACATAATTCACGAGTGTTTGCTCCAACATGGCAGTTGTGGTTTTGAGCAAGATTTGGAAAATGGGAAAATACGGAGCTCCATAGCTGAAACTTTGTTTGGTCATGCACTGATCATTACTTTGTAATTCTTGTGCTACTGCTCTATTTCCCTGCACAATTAGTGGCTTCCCATGTGGTACTACATCAGTGCTTTACCATTGTATCTGTAGATTAGACTATTTGGAAGATCAGTTATCAAAGATAAAAACAAACCTAGTCTGGCATGATCTACCTTTGGTTTAATTTAATTTTCAATGAGTTTAATTGTTCTTTTCATCTGATCTGCTTGATCAAAGATGTAAGTGATCTTCTGAATGATTGATTTATCTGCATCTTCTTCCCCAGTAGGTTGACTCCAAACTTATAGAGTGATTCCTCCATCTGAAAATGTCCCCCTGGAGTACTGGCTCTCTTGACCTCTCCATGCCTTCAGACCATCTCAAACATGCACAACTTGCTGCTAACTGAAGGCAGTCAGAGTCAAGCTTTTAGCACCTCTTTTTAACACAGTAATTGGATGTTAAAATTTATCTGCATCACTCAAGCAAAAGCATTTAAGTGTCACTGTTCTCGTTATGAAAGGTTAGAAAAATTGTCGCTCCATTAAAAATACAAATGTAAAGTGCACTTAAACACTGATCAAGTTGTTATATGGATGAAACTTAATTACCTGTTGTCCATGAAATGTAACATGCTGCAGAAAAATACTCAATCACTGAGGCACAATCAACTCTGTTCACGCATTAGCCAAATCCATAAACTAGAATGCTAAAGGACGTTCATTATGTCCTTGTCTATATCATCATCAAACCAAAAAGGAGAATGTTTGTGTACTGGTCCAAAGGACATTCCAAAGAGCAGCTTCAAACCCTACTTGAATACACATTACAGAAGATTTTGCCTTTGCATTTAATATTACAAACCCATGACACTTTCCTCCTAATATTTGCCCGGGAAAAATCTCTGGTATTGACAGAAACAAAATCAGATTGACAGTCTCTCACCACCACACCACTCTTTCAATTAAGTCCAAGCATCAAATACAAGAAGTTGTACGTTTTTCGTGTACTTACAGTATCCTTGCTTAGATGAATGTGAACAATTTTCTTACCTATATTTAACAAATACCAGAAGAAATCAGGTTTTCTTTGCTCCCATTATCATAGAACCAAGCATCAGAGAATGACTGAAGTCAGAAGGGACCTCTGGAGGTTATCTGGTCCAACCCCTCTGACCAAGCAGGGCCACCTGAAGCTGATTGTCTGGGACCATGCCCAGATGGCTTTTGACTAACTCTGAGGATGGAGACTTCTCAGCCTCTCTGGGCAACCTTCTTGGTGGTGCCAGTAAAGATCACCATCACCTTCTTGATCACCATCACAGTGAATAAATTTTTCCTGATGTTCAGATGAAACATCTTGTATTTCAGATTGCTCCAAATATCGCTTGAAGGATTATGAAAGATTAATTAATCTAAGAGTTTTGGGGTTATTTTGGGGGGGGTTGGTTTTTTTGCTTGGGTTTGTTCTTTGTGTTTTTTTTTTTTTTTTCCACCTGCTATTGAGACATATAAAGCATTATGAAATTGCTTTCAGGAAAATTGAAATTTTCCTGAATTGTCTTTCAGGAAAATAAATGGAGTTTCTCTTGAAGTGCAGTGATAAAATACTGGATTTCTCAGTGTGTGATCATACCTATAAGTCCATACAGGGCTTCTCCTGCAGGTAACTTCTTACACCTGCACCAGGTAACCCAGGAAGTCTCAGGAGACATTTTAAGAACCAGGGCTCAAATAACTCTCCTTGCTCAGTCTGCTACTTTCCCTTGACAAACGTGGGCAGGGACATTGACGAAATGTCAACAGAGAACCTCTGTTACATCCTTTGCAAACAGAAACAATGCCTGTTTTTGTCAACTGCTTTTCTATTTTATTACTGATCTATTTAATGAATAATTAATTTAAATTTTGTTAACTCAAACCCTAGAAATTGGTCTAATAATCTTGAAGCTAGCATCAATTGAATACATTTTAGTTGTTAATTTAATGGAGTCAAAGCAAAATACAAACTTATTTGCAAGTTATAGCAAATACATCAGCAGATATAGTCCTGTTATAGCTCCAGGAGAAAAATATATTAAGTATCTTAAAGCCCAAACAAAAGAAAAAGCTGATGTATCCATTTAATGATGTTTACTTTTTATGTATGCATACTTTTATTTTACATTGTTTTCATAATTAAAGTTTTGATTTTTTTAATAGTGTTTTTAGCTGGCTACTAATAGATAATACGGATAACTAAGTATATTGCAATCACTAAGTCTGATGTGAATTTTAGCACAAGTAATCCAACAGATCTGCACTTTTATTTTTCCTGCTCCTTTCCCCCTAGCCCCAGTTCCTTTCCCACTCATATAGCCTTTAATGAGCTCTCACCATCTGATGACTGCAGGAGACTGATATCTCATTTATAAAATACTGTAACTAGTGCTGAAAGGAAAACAGAGCAGATTAAATTGAAGAGATTTGCAAAGCTGCTTCTTGGACAATCATCAGTTTTGAATATACACGTTTAGATTTACCAAAGGTAACAGGAGCAAACTATGCAACTATCTCTTATTATAATTTGCTCATTTACACTTTAATGAAAAAATTATTATGCTGTATCAATTCTTGTCTGCTACCATGATAAAACTTGCATTTATATAATGTGTAATGGGTTTCACTACGGGCACAAGGGAAAAATTGATTTTGAGATGACAACCACAAATATTTTTTTTACATACAGATTGGTTTTGAAAGTTTACAAATTGTTTGTAACAACATACAGAAGGGAAGGCGATTTTAGAGCTGTGTCCACAGCAATTATTACTGTGTTGAGAGCTAAAATGGAATGAATAGGGGTGACATCCATGTTCCACTTTCCTGAGCTATAGCACAGATTTTGCTTCCTGTGATTTACTTTGCTGCTATTCTTCTTTGTCAGAAGATATAACTGCACAAGATAAAAAAGTGTATTTCAATATGAGATCAGTTAATTCCAGCAAGCCTGAGATATTTTGCTAAATGGTCCTCATGCATTTTCATTATATAGGTATCACTTTTTCTATTGAAATTTTTTTGAATGTCTATAAATAAAGACATTAAATATCATTTGTCCTCATCCTTGGGAATCTTTTGAGGCCTAATTTTTCAGGTCTTCTGTGGAAATAGAGAAATTATATTATATCTAACTTTATCTTCCCCTTCATAGAACACTTGCTGGTTTCCTTTTTCTATTGACAATTGACAGTTACTCAAAGCAGTTAACAAATTTGAAGGTCAACTTCAGAATATGAGAGGAGAGAAATTAATCTTCCTACACATCATATTTAAGTCTTTTACAAAGTGCTTATGCCTTTTTTTCTTCCTCATGAGGAAGGACTAAAACTTATCTAGATCTGTAGCTTTACCTTCCTAAATCCATTGTGCTGATTGAATGACGCAGTTTTCCTAGTGGAATAGCCAATATCCTCAACAACTCTCTGTAGAAGTATCTATACAGTCGAAAGAACTTGGATAGAAAAATGCAGATGTACATTTTTTCCCAGCTTCTTTTATGGCAGTATAATACGGTATTCTTTTATACCCAACATTTTTTTTCAGCACCTAACCTCTCTATCATTATATTTACGACTTATCATGATCACTATGTTCAGAAAAGGACTTCAGAGCCACAGCCATACAAGAGGTAGGACAAGAATGGGAGTCATAAGCTATTTCACCAATGCAGCCCCCAGTGCTTTCCAAATAAGATGCATTTGTCTTTAAAACATTCCCGTAAAGTAGCATAACTCCCAGTCCCTACACAGTTCCCAGAAACCTGGGACTTGCCTCACCAACAGCTAGGAATGATTAGGAAAAAGTAAGAAGGTGAAAGTTGCCTACATACATGTACTTCTCATTCTCAGTCAGGAAAAATTAATAGGAACTGAAATACAACTTTTTAAAGCTGCTCTACCAAACTGGTACTGTAAGTAGCCTGAAACATCCCCTACACACAATTTTGAAAAGGACTAAAACAACTCTAGCTCCTTATTTAGCTTTATCCTATAAATAGACTTTCCTCATTTCCTGGTGATGATGAGAATTGGTAAATTTCCACACATAGGAGTTCTGAACCCTCTTCCGATCAGTTCAATACTATTCTAGTAAAATGTTTTTGTTAAATTCTGATCATATGAATATAATCTCATTCTATTGTTTCTTTTGTAGCTTGACTTTTATTGAAGTTAACAAAAATTTTAGGTCTAAAACTATAGACCTTTGCTTTTCTTATTTTACTTATGCACAGTTCAGTGTCAGAATCTGAGTGTACATATAATAATTACATATAGCTGCCTTTTTTTTTGTTAAATTTGTTTAAATTTTCTGCCCTTTTGTTTAAATTCAGTCCTTGACAGAAATTTAAGACATAGTAACTAACAGCAATTCCCAAAAAATAACTCTGCTGTTGATTAACTTTCATTGGAATCTAAATGAAAGCATTTTTTTAAACTAAGTTTTAAAATTTTAAATTCATAAAATATTGATTCGCTCAGTTTTAGATAAAAATTATCAAACACAGTGTCAATTCTTGGGAACAGAGAGAATTCACGAAGATTTAGAATTCAGGCAATGGTAGTTCCACATCATGCAGCAAACATTGTTTACTTAAATTCTGTTTTCACGGCTAGTAACATCTCAGTGATTCAAATCATGTCAACTGCTGCCGCAGTGGCCCTCTTGAGAGGAGAGGGGTGTAATAAAGGTTTTCAATTTGCCTGCACTGCTTTAGCTGAGTAGAAAACATCAAGTGGAGCTTTCAAATTTATAATGAATATGATTAAGGAATGTATTTATAAAAATGCGTACTTGAAATACGAAAATAAGATTGGAAACAATGTTGTGAGCATTGAGCCATATTTGGGAGGAGGGCTGTATTACTAAGATCAGAAGGCTACCACTGAAATGTAAGTCTCTCTAGTATTTTAATCATTTATTTTTCTGTATACTTTGATTAACAGCTGGCAAGCACATCCACATTTATTTCCAGACAAGCCATGTGTTGTCCAGTAGTGAGTAATCTTTCCTTTTGTGGTTCAGTTCTTTCAAAGAATAGTCTTTGAGGGCCAGGAAAAGAACTGTGCAGGAAAAGAACTGTGGTGCCAGGCAGAATTAAATTGGTTGGCATATCTGCCAACTTGGCCATTCTTGGAAATTCAAAACAGCAAAACATGCAAAGAAGTTGTCTTCTTTTGATATTTAAATCTTGAAGATGATATGACACGTACCTAAGGACAGAACATCGGTGTCTGAGGCACAAGTTAGTTTTTTCTTTTGTTGGCTGTACTTCATTAAACATACGCAGAGTATGTTAAAGAGTAGTGGCAAAGCATAAATCATTGATTATTTGAATTAATTATTTACACTAGTGAGGTATTTGGGCTACATTGACAAAATTATGGATTTAGACAGAGTCCTTCATTGGGGCTGCAGGGACTTTCCCTTGCTTGGAACATTTCTGTGAGATTTTCTTCCCATTTCAGCTTTTCAGCACCAACACGGAATTGTGCCTTGGAAGCTGAATATGGAAGCAAAGTTCTCATCAGAGGCACTAATAGAAGGAGTAGTAAGGAGGCTGGGCAATGACAGTCAGAAAGGGACACAAAAAGCATGTAGAGAATTAGAGAATACATGGATTTGGTTTTCTATATTACCTCTTCAACAACACTAACAAAAGATATTTGGGAATCCAAAGCATACCTTGCATTTATCCTACTTGTTCTAGAAATGACTCCACATGCTTACTTCAAATATCTCCTTTGCAAGAATCCATAAAGGGAATAATAAGAAACAACCTGCAACAACCTGCCTTCCTTCTGTTCCCAAGACTGGCAGAGGATACGTTTAAATTTGATGAGGTGATGCAAATTGTGACATGTCCTTAGCAGATCAGAAGAGGACTGAAAAACTGTGGAATTTTCTTATTCATATTTATTTTCATCATTTTGGACAGGTTAACTGTTTTAAAACATTTAAACCATCARCTAATATATTTCTTGCTTTTTTGACCACCATTACTGAAAGATCTTGAATGTTAAATTCCACTTAAAATAAGAAAGTAACTTTAGTTAATCTGCAGAGTCATTTCTTGGTAGCTCACAACAACCTTAAGCTATTTACCACCAAATTCAGGTAAATAATACAGTAGAAGCCAAAAGAAGATACAGCCTGAATTTTCTTTAAAACTTAACCTCTATGCAAATGATAGAAAGACAAATAAATGAAGACTGCATTCACTAAATAGCCTTCTCCTTCTCCCTACAGCATAAACATAAGTTGACTGCAGGGAGGAGTTTTTTCCACGGCTGGAACCACACAAAATTTAGATCCCAAACATCTACATGCTTTCCCACAATTTTCATCTTCCCTTCCTAAGGCATTCACTACCACTACGTCCTGATGTCCTTCTTATTGCAGTCGATGTAGAAGAAAGTAAATCTAATAGTCTTGTCTGCTTTGGAAGTATTTGAATTTATTATCTTTTTTTTTTTTTCTTTTTGTCCCCCAACCTTTTTTTAACATTTAAATAATATCAGAAGGCAAACTGATAATTTGATGTTTGTTTCGTGGGTTTTAAAAATTTGCATTCATATAGTAACTTTTATGCAATGTAAATATATTAGTATTAGAAAAGTTTCTAGTTTTTTTTTTTTGAAGAACAGATGGTTGTGATGCATGTCAAAGGCAAGTGATTTATGGATGCTGAAAATCATTAGAACACAAGCACATCCATAGTCTGATCTAGGGTTGTTCAAATTGATTTTTCTGTTCGCAGGTAAAAAAAGAAAAATCTGGTATAAAGAAACTGTTTCAGGTGGAACACTAAAATGTTTTTTGCTGTGTTTTGTTTTCCTGGGACACAAAAATTTGAAAAGGCTCCCTCTGTATCAAAAATATCATTATATTTAAGCTAGAAACAAACATTTGGATATTTGTAACAGAAGAAACTCATCAAAAAATGTAAGAGTATTTCATTTTAATGAAACTGAGAAGTTATGGGATATGGAAACCCCAGGCTCAGTTCCTTCTTCTGCCTGAAACCTATCTATGATCTCCTACAAGAATATTCTAGTTCAAATTATTTTTGAGAGAGGAATGCGTTCATCCTTGGCTCTCTTTCAAAACCGGTCTTTGTTAATTGAGCTGCTCCCTTCTGCTTTCTCACTGCATAAACACTAGAGTTTATAAGAAATGAGAGAGCTCCAATAGGAAAAAAACAAGATGACCCATACCAGACCCCTTCAAAACTGTAAGCTATAACTTTCAAATGACAACTGTAGCAATTTATTCAAATGTCTGGGCTAAAAGAAGAGACGCCAGTAAGAAAATCTAGAGGAAGGAATAAATGAAGAAAAATGTTCTAAAGAAGCCTGGGAAGAATTATCATTCGGGTAACATGAATGAATTAGACAATTGTAATTCTTATTTCAGGGTTTACATAAAACTGATGGGCAAAAAATTAAGAGGACAAAGAAGCTGAGATGTGTTTAACATTTCTCAATATCAAGCTTTGTATTCTGACTGCCACACCATCAGGGGATAAAATTGCTATGAGACCTCTTTGCTGTGCTGCTGGCAGATGAAACGAGCAGCATGCTGAAGAGGCATAGTTCTTTCTAAATATGCCTTTCCATGTACTTACTCAGCTTCTTTTCAAGATACACAGAAACTGAGGGAAATCGCTCAATAACATTAAAAAAAATAAACCAACCAACCGACCATGCACATATAAATGCAATTGACTCAATTTCTGTTGTCCAACCACCACAATTTAATGAATGAAGTACAGTGAAGTACAGGGCAATGCAGACCAATTTGCAAGTACAGTTTTTGATAGAATTTTTTTTTTTTGCCTCTGTGCAGTTTCAAACCTGTCCTCTGAGGTTTGTTTAGGCCCCATAAAGCACGCAAGAAAGTCTTGCACTGAAATCCATGACCTAGAGCCCTCTTCCTACTGTGCACTGACTACACTACCAAATTACAGAAGCATTTCCCTTTTGTCTGAGTCTGCATTACTTCTGTTGCTATTGGTAGCATTTATTACTCAATGTGGCACAAAGAATGGTGAGAATTCAGAACACATGGATATACCCCAGCCCAGCTAAAGACGAAAGATTACGGAGCTAGTCTAAGAAAAGTGTGTGAGAATCAAGTCACAGGTGGGAAAACAGAGAACTCAGTTCTCCAAAATACTGAATTAGTGCAGTAATTACGGAGTTATTGGCCAAATTGTAGTGTTCTATCTAAAAGCATAAGTGAAATGAGTATGGCCATTCCTAGTGTACCTCATACAGCACTCAGTCATGTCAATGTCTACTAAGGAAAATCTGAGCACACCGATTGCGTTATATGCCTCTGGAAATAAAAGAAATGAGAATGCAAATCTGGTTGGAGGATCTTAAAGATGTTAAAAGAGGTATTGAGCTGCTCAGTGATTTCAGGATGGTTATTCCCATACAAGAATTGATTATCCTTAAGCATACAGTGATTTTAGCAGTAGAATCCTAGGCAGCTAGAATCTGGGTGTGTGTTTTTAAGAATACAGTCTTTGACTTAGACCAATAAATTTGACATAGTATCACTTTTAGTGCCTTTATAAATCAGCATCTGCAGCAGTGCAGTAGCATTTCCATTAACAGGTGATTTCTCTGTGATTCCCTCTGGTGACAAATCCATTTACTTTACCTGTCAACCCTCCAGTGCGGCATTGGTTCACTGCAGCATTTGATTGAGGTATCATCTCCTAAAACAAGATCTGCACGTGCTGCTGCACAGTTTCACAGTCACCTTGTTCTTTTTGTCAGGTAAACTCTAGATTTATTTCTATTTGAAGGTTTTTTCCTAAAGAAAATTCTGAAGAAACATGGCTCTTATGACTAAACAAAATGTTTGTCATTAATAGGACTATATAATTAGACCAAAAATTATAAGGAAGAAAGCTATCACAGACAGGTCTTTTTTCTATCACCAGCCCTATTAAAAATATATATATTTTTTCTCCTAAATGATTGCAACATGAAAGAAGTCTCAACTTAAGCTGACTTTCAGCAACTTCGGGAAATGATCCTTCATGCTACTGTAGGCAGGTAGCAAATTTGTGAGTATCTGCTATCTGGGTCTCTAAATTATCCTCAAGTGCCACTCACAAGGTTTTTCAGAATGGATTATTTACAATGTTCCTGAAAGTAGAACATATAAACTCTACTTCTACAACATTTCCATCAATGACAGGTATTTTATGCGAGAAAAACAAAATATCCTATCCACTATATTTGTAGAGGATAACCAGATAAGGAAGTTAAAGAATTGTTACTAGTCCAAACATTTCATTACTTTTTTAAAATACGTAAATATATTTTTTTTTTTTTCTAAAGTGTAGGAATAGCTAGGAAAATGTGCCTGGATCTGCACAAAAGTTTCGAAATAAAAATATTCTGCAACGTGGTTAAACAACAGAAGGATGCTCTGGTATCATGTAACTCATTTGCTTTCCCTTTGCTACTGAGGACTTCCAAGGTGAAAAAGATCTCTTCTACTTGATCAGAAGTTGCCACTGTTAGTAATGTGGCTGAAGTGTATTGACTTCCACAGGACAACCTGTTACAATGAACTCTCTTGATATAAATGACCTCTACTTAGTTGCTCCTTAGAAATGTTTTACTCAATTGCGAAAGTTTTATCTGCAGATTAATGAGGAAAGAGTGTGTTCAAGAAAAAATGAACAGTCTATATCATTTATTTTTAATCCTTCTCTTTGTAAGTCACATCAGAAACACAAGTAGTGGTGTAGGTAATGAGGGGACATCATCGAGAAATGAGATTTAAACAATTAGAGAATGAAGAAACTGGGTTGAATAGGCAAACTGCAATACAATATTTATTATCATTTTGTAGCAACAACATTAAAAAAGAAGGTGAAGGAAGTGTGAAAAAGCATTAGCTTACCTCCTTTTTGTTGTTCTACTTGCATACAAACTATCATATTTAGATATAATTTTGATATCACGGTTGGTTTCTCTCTCAGTTTATATTTTGCAAATCAAATAAGAAATCTATCAGTAAAGAAATTAAAAGTTTGCCTAGTGTACACAAATATGCTGGGATTACGAGCACTTGAAGCATATTTTGCTAGCCTCTCACTTTGATCACTGCAAAAAATATTAAACTTACAGTTTTCAAAAGAAAGGGAAAGGGTAAAGTGTATTATTATTGTATTCCTTGTTTGCTTGTAGGAAATTTGTAATCGTCCCTTCCATAAAACTTTGAAGTACTTTGAAGTATTTTAAAAGTCAGAACACTTTGACTATAACATGCCATCAAAGCACAGAGACATGGAGTGCAGTAAGATAAGAGAGATGATAGGCCATATCTATCAGGTCACATTAAAGCTAATACTTAGATATTGATGTAATATATCCTGATAGTGTCTTTTGTGCCAAAATGGTGCAACAAAATGCACACACCTTTGATAACAGCAGGGAAAAAAGCAAACCGGTCTTTTAAGGAGGCAATAGTTTTAGAACTGTTAAATTGTGTAAACATTTATGTATATATGATATATGTAAATATCTGTATACCTGGCTATAAACAGTTCTATAAAGAACTGTTTTCATACAAAAATCAKTTGTCACCTGGGAAAATATAATAAGGGTAATCTGTGCTTTCTACCTTTCAACATATCTGTGATATCTTTATGGATTGCAGCTGTACCTAGCATGTCTCCAAATAGGCTCAATTTCAAAATTTCTTCAAAATGAAAACTGGATATTTAATTCTCTGACTTACTAAATGCTGCTACTAATTTATGTTGAGAACAGAACAATCAATCAGAACAATGTCCTATGTGGTAAAGGCATAATTCTTACACAGGAATTACTGGACCTATCAAGTGGAATTTTTTGTAATGTAATAAACTTAACTCCATCTGAAGTAACATTGCAGGATATTTTTCAGAGTGAGGTGACAATACCAATACCTGTAAGGATGGATTCACTTCTACTTTGTGTATCTCCAAGCAAGCCTGAATACATGCTCAATTTCTGTGAGCAGTTCTGAAATTATTTTAGCTTCTGTCTGTTATTACTTGAAGAGTATGACGTCCTGATGGAATCGGAGCCTTGCAAATACACCTTGCATTTTATTCATGGCCTTAACAAGAAAAAATAGACTGGATGCAAAGCTCACAGAAATCTCTAAGCAATGGAATTTTTTCTATTAACTTAAAAGAAATTGTTCCCAGCCTTAGAATTCTCCTGTCAAGTCCTAGTATCTGGATACTGAAAAAGATCTGAGAAATTATTTTTTGAGACCTTATTCTGCAATAAGCTGACAGCTCCCACTTGCATCTGCTTCACAAATACAATACAAAACATCAGAGTACCTATTGGTGGCTGTAGATATCCGAAACTCTCTCTTATCATGGGAAAACCACCACAAAAAAAAATGTTTTGGGCTAATAAGTAGTATACAAACGTGATACTCTTATAAAAATGAAAGAAATAAGTATTAAATACAGGTTTCATTTTGCTTTTCAAAATTATACACACATGACAGTTGTCAGTGTACTTCATGGATGGCAGGATGAGGGAATGAAGGGAAGATTTTGAGTATGTGTACAACTCCTTCAAGCAAAGATGAATATTGATGTTTCTCGTTACTCAGCAGTGCCAAAATCTTCAGGATTACACATAATTTATCTTTAATACTTCATCAGGCCATTGCCTACTTCATCTGAATGTGTATCTTTGGCTGCCTCTCTGCTGCTGATTTCTTTACTTGACATGCACGCTTCAAGATGAAAAGTAGCACTAAGGTCCATGGAGTTTCATTAAAAATGCAATCCTAAAATACAGTGGTTCAGTAAAACTTACTGCAGGTCAAGCCAAAGAGCACAATGTTACAAGCATCAAGGTGCTAGTGATTAAGATTTAACACCCAGAAATCAGCCTTTAAGCCAAGAAAACATGTATGCATAAGAGAAACTATTAGCCAGTACAATCGTTGTTTTTATGCATTTGTGTATGGAATTATGCAAAATATGTGTGCAAATGCACACAAATGTTTACTCATAGGATGCTATCCTGATTTTGTAATCCAACATTTTGCTCTTAAAAAGAGGTCTTTCCTTGTTTTTTTGCCTTAATTTAAGATTGTGGTTCAATCTTCTCAATTCTTTGCTTTATAATGTGATTTTATATTGCATTCAGAGGATTCTCACGTGACTGTATCCAGAATAGATTAAAGACAAAGATAGTTATAAAAGTTTCAGAAAAACAGGAATTTTCATATACCAATAGAGGTATAAATAACTTAAGATGACTATTTATAAAATTCAGTAATATTTGCTTCCATCATGATGATTACATTAAATTAAAGCCTAATTTCAGCTGAATTATTTGCAAATGGTTTAAATTTTTATCAAATATTTATTTAAATGTTTTACAAAGTAGTTTCTTAAGGTAATTGAGGTAGGAGATTCAAATATACATTGTACTAATTCTCACTTGACATAAACATCAGAAAATTCACACAACAGAGAAAATATCTGTGTTTTGAAAGATTAACTTTGCTTTCCTATAGAGATCTCTGGTATGTGACTGAGTCTGGAGCTAAGACTGGACTGATTCTGGACTGATTCTATTTGCTAGAATATTTACAGGAGCTGAACCGATACTAAGTTCAATAATAACTTTTAAAATAATTTTTAAAAAATAGACAGGATATAGTCATTAAGTTCTACCTTGGTTTAACAGTATATGATTTTTCRGTTGCCACATCTGTCTCCTCACTGCCAGAAACCCATCATGTCACAAGAGCATAGGAGGACACCAAAGCCTGATCAAGCATATGCACTCCAAAAGGAGAATTTCACATTATCTAATTTTAAGAAGATAGTTAAGGTATGCAAGTTAGAAAGGTTGTGTTTTGATACTCCCAACAGACCTCTTCCAGAAGAGACTTTTCCATCCAAGGATTAATGCAGTGAACTAAGATATAGGATTCTTCTAAGTATCCCTTTTAAAAAAGCCATCTCTTTCCACCAGGTATGAACAAAGCGTAGCAAGATTAGTGTATTAACTGAGATACACCAAAATTTCTTTTCAATTAGGCAGCATGGGCAACTCCTAACATTTGCAATCATTCCTAGCACAGATGAAGAGAGAGCACTGAGAGGACAACAGCAATTTTTAAAAGTCTGAGACTTTTAAATTCATTATTAAATCACGGATATGAAATCATGTCGCAGTCCAGGAACCTGAACAGAATTTCTAATTTTCTCCATCCAGAAGCCCCATGATTCCCCAGACCCAGGAAAAAGTCATGCAGAAATGTGAACTAAGGATGTGATGTAGGGAAAAGGAAAAGACATCTGTTTGGATTTTGGCAAGATCAAAAAGCAAAAAATGTGAGTGCTTGATATCGGAGAAATTCTTTGGGTAGCAAATAAACAGGGAATTTAGATAGTCTTGATAAGAAAGCATTTTGGAATTAAAAAGATAAATTACTGGTGTCATTAGTAAAGAGGGAAGGTGTGCAATCCTACTATAGTTGTTTTCCACAAAGTTTAGTATTACTTTAATTGGAAAATACTAGATCTTTGGTTGGAAAATGCTAAATTGCTCTCAAATACTGAATGATCCATGATATCAAGGTATTGCTAAATTACAATGAATCAGAGTGCAGTGAATCTAAAGGAGAAGTTAAACATACTCTCTTTAGGCTACTTATATAGAAAGTAAAGTCATTTTTTATCATATGTATATTTTGACTAAACAGTCCTGTGAAATAAATGAGATTTACAATCCCAGATTTTGATATGCTATAACACATAGCTAGCTCTAAAAACTACCAGTCTTACCAAGTTGTTGATTGCTCATAATGACAATTCACTGATAAAAGTCTGGTAATCACCATTGACATACTATATAAATAAACTAATTTTGAGGGAAAATGTGAGGAAAAAATAAAACTCAGGTTCCTTGTAGCTTCAAATTCAACGTCAGAACTATTTATCTTCAATCCTATGCCCAGAATATTTTTACAGCATGAAAATGACAAAGTAAGTTGTTAGCTTTTCTAGTCTAAGTGGATTTAAAGAGAGCAATGGTAGACAGCAAACATTTTATCAGAAAGATGAGTTAGGTGATCAAACAGAGCTTTTGCATTTCTACCTTTTCTAACTTTACAACTTCCTATAAGGCAAGCTGCCACTTTCTTACACTGCAACACCCCAAATAATAGTTTTACAGTTCCAGTGGTGACTGTTGGGATAATAGGAGCAGTTGGCATCACAGGCTATTGGCCCCTGCTTGTCTGTTCTGTAACTGAAAAGAAGAATCAGGTAAATGTTAGGAGTGTTTCAGTAAATTTGAACAGCATAGCAAAAGTCTTATTTCAGTAATAATATATGTAAACTTATATTTATTAGTCTTTAAAGTGAATGACACAAGAAAATACCAGAACCTAAGTAAATAACTATGTTCTCAGTGAAGGAATCTAACTTCTTGCAGAAAAGAAATAGGATGCCATGTTTTAATGTCAGAATTTAATACTAAATTCTGGAACAACTACGCCTGTCGAAACTTGAATTTTTCATTTGTGCTTTTCTGTTCAAGGTGCCCTTTGTTTTAAGTACAAAAATGAACATATATGATGCATTGACTTGTCTCAGCTATCAAACAGCTTCAGAAAAGAAAAAGTGTCTGGAAAGCAAAGAGGAATTCCTTCACACTTTCAAAGAGCTCCTGAAGAGAGTTAGAGGAAGATGGCATTGTAAATAATGCCTAGAAGAATTAACAGAATGAAAGGAAATAGCTAGGCCATTTCTAAAGATTCATATAAAGAGAATTTCTGACATGAAATAAAATTAGAAGTTCCGAGGCTGCTTCCACCACATTTTCTCTCTAAAGTAAAAATAATAATTTTATCAACATTTGTCAGGAAAAAAACTATTTCTTAGTGACAGTGTCTCCTCTGGTGTTAAGAATATGAGAGATTTATTTTAGTCGAGGACATTACAGGCAAATTTGAGGGGAAAATGCACTAGTTTGTTCCTACCTTAACTGAAACCATTGGGGTTTTCTCCACTGATTTTGATGTAAGAGGATTAAAACTTCAGTTTTATCAAGTTATTAAAATTTAGAAGATTGATTCTGAATCCTGCTCTTATGCAAGTAGCAGCCATATCTCTATGGGATTATTCAGAAGATGACCACCTAATGCATACTTAAGGCAAATAAACTGCTTTTGTTAATGTTGTTTACCTTCATTGTTTATCCAGTGAGAAACTATCCAAACTGGGGAAAAAGCAAAACAAACAAAACAAAGAAAAGCAATTTTTCGTCTTGTATGCTTGCAGCCAAAATTCTACAATATTGTGCATTTCAAGTACAGACTTGAAAAGCACTGCACAGTGATTTGAAGTAAAAATCGAGCTAATCTTTTTAATTTTCATTTCCACACTGAGAAGTGTAAATGCAATGAAGAACATGTCTGAAATACACTGATAAATGTAACTATTTAAAACATCCTTAATGTTGTGTTACCATTTAAAATAAATTATAAGAAGCTAGTAATATTATTATTTTTTCTAACTGTTCTGATCGAGGTTCAATACCTAAGTGACAAAAGATGCATTTTATGACTTATGCTATATGTGGAAAAAGCATCTTACAGACTTTTTTTCAGCAACATATCTGTTTGATAGTTGACTGCAGTTTATGAGGATTAGGCTCAGTCACCTCTGTCCTTTCTGTGTTTCCATATCCTGTTTAAAGTTCCCTTAAAAACTATTACCTTCTCCCTAGCCCACTGCACACCCTCTACCTCTGTGCTTCTAACTACATTCAACTTCATTTCCCAGACTACAATATTCTTTGTAAGCTATAACTCAAGAGAAATATTTGTTTTGATTCTAGTGAAATTTTTCATTGATTTTTCAGAATGACATTGTGGATCACTGAGTTCACTGCAGACATCTAAGATCTCAGTGCTTCAGAGCAGGGACCAGCTCCATTGCAATCATAGAACAGAATCACAGAATCATAGAATTAAAGTTGGAAAAGACCTCTAGGAACATCAACTCCAACTTTGAACATCATCATGTCAACTAAATCATAGCAGTAAGTGCCACATCCAGTTGTTTCTTGACACTTCCAGGGATGGTGATTCCACCACTCCCTGGTCAACCTGTTCCAATGCTTAACCACTCTCTGAGTGAAAAGATTCTTCCTGCTGTCCAACCTAAACCTTGCCTTGTGCAACTTGAGGCCATTTCCTCTTGTTCTGCTGTTGGTTACCTGCGAGAAGAAGCCAACGCCCCATCTTGTTACAACCTCCTTTTGGTAGTTGTAGAGAGCAATAAGGTCCCTCTTGAGCCTCTTTTTCTCCAGGCTAAACAAATCCAGCTACCTCATCCTCTCTTATATGACTCACTCTCTAGACACTTCACCAGCTTTGTTGCCCTTCTCTGCACTCACTTCAACTCTTCACCCATGTTAGGAACAGGGAAATGATCACTTCCATATTCCTGCTGGCCACACTATTTTTGATACAGGACAAAATGCCACTGGCCCTCCTGGCCACCTGGGCACACAATGTCTCATGTTTGGTGGCCATCAACCAGCACCCTCAGGTCTTTTTCTGACAGGCATCTTTCCAGACACTCTTCCCCCAATGTGTAGCATTGCATGGGGTCGTTGTGACCCACGTGTAGAACCTGGCACTTGACCTTGTTGAACCTCATAACACTGGTCTCAGCCCATCTCTCCAGACTGTCCAGATCCCTCTGTAGAGCCTTCCTGTCCTCCATTAGATCAACACTTCCATACAGCTTGATGTTGTCTGCAACTAACTGAGGGTACACTTGATCCCCTTGTGCTTATCATCCATGAAGACGATAAACACTGAGCCCTGGGGAACACCACTAGCGACCACCTGCCAACTAGATGAGACACCATTCACCACCACTCTCTGGGCCTTTCCTAAATCCATGCTGGCTGGGCCTGATGCCCTGGTTTTCCCGCATGTGCTGGACACTCAAGTTGATCTGCTCCATAATGGCGCCGAAGTCAGGCTGACAGGCTTGTAGTTACCTGGATCCTCCTTCCTACTCTTCTTGTAGATGTGCATCACATTGGCTAATCTCCAGTCCTCTGGAACCTGCTTGGTTAAGCAGGATTGCTGGTAAATGATGGAGTGTGACTAGTGAACTCATCTGAACGAGCAATAACAAAATGATGCCCTTTGTATTACTATTATGTACAATCCTGCCTTGAAATATTTCCAAAACTGTTGAAATAATTAAACTTTAAAACAATCTTAGATTACACATCTTAAATTACATAGAGTTAAATTAATTAAATTCACCCATGAATCAGTCAAATAAATATTCCTTTAGCAAGCCAAGAGGCAGGACCTCCACTACCACTGGCAGACACTTTAGGCCTGTTTCATCTCCAGGATGTGAGAACTTGTGGGACTCTCCATAGAATTGCTCATTGTAGCTTCTGTGGAACCATTCAGTAATTAACCTCCCTGATCTGAGGTCTGAGATCCTACTCTCATGCTCTCACAGTCTTGTGGAGGTTTTCAAAGTGAAGAGAATGAGAACACAAAAAGATAAAGTCACATGCAGAAGATAAAGGTTAGTGGCCTCATTGTAGAAATGTATTAGTATTGTGCTGCCCTATTTATTGCAGGCCTTGGAGAAAATATCACGGGGCAATGATTTCAGGAAAAAAAAGGAAAATTATTTTTTGTGTAGCTGATTTCATGTATGAGACAGATAGAATAACATGGCTGGATCTTTTCATGACAGTAATGCTCTGGTGATCAGCAAGTTACCTAAACCAAATAGTTTAGAAATGCTTACTAATGCTTGTTTTCTGGATTAGCAACTTTGGGTTTAGTAATGAGCATTGGCAACTGAAATATGAAATAGCTATTCCCATCATATTATTGTTACTTGCTCATAAAAGAAAAAAAAATCATCTCATTTGGTGGGTTTTTCCTTCTGATATTTGATGTTTAAAGAATAGGTTTTTAGCCAATGATAGTTTTGTATTTCATTCATCGCTAATGGAAACAATTAACACCCCTAGATGACAATTTTACACAATCTAAGGAAGGTGTGCTGCACCTCTCCATTGACAACAGAGGGCAATGAGATGAAAAGCTTAGGCTAAATATACAACAGTGAAGTAGATATTATAAGATAGAGTAATTCAAAAGTGATTAATAATTTTGGAAAATCATTAGAATAAATTCCTTACTCTAAACTCACTTTTTTTCTAATAATGTTGTGTGATTTTCTGTCCAAAAAGTATAATTTACTTCAACAAAGATTCTGAAAAGATAAATAGCTTTGACTTTTTAAAATAAGTAAGATACTGGGCTAGAATTATTACCACCATCCGAAAAGAAATCCTAATGGAAATTTTATACCTGTCCATGAAAAACACAGAAAATGTGAATCCTAATAGCTTGTAGGAAAAATGAATATCCAGAGGTAATTAGATTGTTTCTTGTAATGTTTAGACACAGATAAACACAGTTTTCTGAATAACTGGAAAAACAGGGTTAAAAACATTACTGGAATTCTTGTGTACTTTTCGTTGTGGAATAAAAAGCTCAATCAGAGGAATATGCAAAAAAAAAAAAAGTAATATTTGAAAATGTGTCTTCGGCCCTGTGACTTCCCCATGCAGGTCCTGTAACCTTCTTTGAAGGTCCAGTGATTCTAGATGCAAAATATAGTGTGACTTTGTGATAAAATAAAAGAAGCTGCTGCCCAGCCAGTGGCAGAACAAAGAAAACAATATTTTTCCAATATATGCTGCTGAGCAGGGACACTATGCAGATTCTGAAAATAAACATTTAAAATCATCTGTAAAAAGACACAAATGCCATCCCTAATTAAGAACTACCAGAAGTGTTGTGATAAATTGAGGTTTGGAATCATCTTAGATATTCAGTAACCTGAAAACATGACAAGATTCCTATATATGCCAGTCTGGGTGAGCTAATCAGTGGTTTTCCTTTTCCTCACCCTGCTGAGATTGATGTCATCAGCTTCATTTGAACTCCTCTCTGACATATGCCTTTTGCTGGTTACCAGGCAACCAGCATCATCGAGAAAGCTAAACATGTGCATCAACCATTATTCACATCAATGCTTTATATCAGAGTACCTCAAAACATCTCTGCCAACTCACACTTTTGGTTTTCCAGCCTTCAGTCCCTGAGGAATGGCTTCACATCACTAAATTCAGAAGAAAATGGGGATGAAGTTTCTTCAAGCAAATAAAATTCTCTGAAAATTTTATTGAAAGTACAAATATAGATCTAGAATTCTGACAGCTTAATTTGTTGTTTTTAGGTTTGTTTTTTTCCTCAAAACCAACAAACAAAACTTTAAACCTTCACTATTCATTTAGATCTCTTCAGGAAATCTGCAATGAAACAGTACAGCTGAAGTATACATGAAGATTTGCACTCTTTCTCACAAGGATATGTAATTTCCTAAAGGTCTTGTAGAGGTTGTGAGAAGTGTGAAGAGTAGCATCGATACTGGGCTAGAAAGAAATATATAAATAGAGAGATTCTGAAGTAATGAGATGAATCTATCATGGCATTCACAGATATTTTTTCAGGTCAAAAATGAAAGCATAAATTCAATCACCATACAGTTTAAAAACACTAATATTATTTTCTGTAAATCCAGTGGCATATACAGATTATGATTGTGATGTCTGGAAGCTGGTTTAGAAAAGTCTGTATATAGGTGAAATGGCTCCCTCTATGAAGTTTAACAATTTTATTTACTGTTTATTTCTGATAGGAAGTGGCTATCATTATGATAATTAGCACAAAAATTGACAGGATTCTTGTTTCAGAAAGATTACATAGTAAAACCACCAAAGCACACACAGAGAAACATGAAAAGAGGTGCATAAAAAAATGAAATTAGTAGGCATGGAACCTTGCTAATATACATTTTTTATGGTCCAATGATTTTGTAAAAAAGAAACAGAGCTTTAGACAAACCATAGTTCTTTGAAATGGAACAGTTGAAAAATATATTAACACTTTATTTTGAAATGTGTGCAGAGCTTTCTGATCAGAAGCTATTGGAGCAACACTGCAGCTTCATTGTCGCTGCGTAAGTGGGATTTGTCAATCATCTCATATTAGGAGAAGAGTAGTTTCATAGAATATTTACACTAAGAACGAAAACATTTCCTAACTGGAAATGTTATCTTAATAATAATTATTTCTCCCTCTACCCAGCCCTCAGGAGACCTCATCTGGAGAACTTTTTCCCGTTCTGGGCTCCCCAATGCAAAAGAGACATGGAGCTCCTGAGTGGGTCCAGCAGAGAACTAAGATGACTGAGAGAATGGAGTGTCTCACTTATAAGGAAAGGCTGAGGGAGTTGGGCCAGTTCAGCCTTGAGAAGAGATGGCTGAGAGGGGAGCGCATCAATGTCTGTCAGATCTGAAGGGAGGGTGCCAAGAGGATGGAGCCAGGCTCTTCTTGGTGGTGACAAGCTATAGGATGAGAGGCAATGGGCAGAAACAGGTGCACAGGAAGTTCTGCCTGAATATGAAGAACTTCCTTACTGCGTGGGTGACCATGAACTGGAGGAGATTGCTCAGAGAGGACATAGAAATACTCAAAAGACACAATCCTTAGTAATATGTCCTGCTTGAGCAGGGAGGTTGGACTAGTTGAGCTTGAGTGGTCCTTTCCAACCTTACCCATTCGGTGATTCTGTGATTTATTTCTTGGTTGTAATTTATTTATGTTTATCTCTGTATTCAAGTTTCTACTGTATTTTTTTTTATATAAAGTCCATGATAAAGATTCTTTTTTCCTTGTGTATGTCATGTGGCAGGACACAGTCAGGAAAATGACAAAATTGTTTCAATTTTTCCAGAGTAACAGTAAAGTGAAACAGAAATTGGAGATGTTTTCTCCCAGTTTTTTACTGTCAGAGAGAAGTCATCAGTAAAAACTATATAGTCTTATACTAGCTTAGTTCATCTCAAATTAGAATAAAAGATGACAGGATTTGGAAGCTGATTTATCAGTTGTGCTCCACACCAGTTGTATCAAATAGTGATTTCAATTTTTTTTAACGTGAATCCTTTTATAGATGATATTAACTACATTTGACAAACATTTCACTAGTAATAACTGTCTAAGATTTTGAAAACAAAAATGTCTTTCAGAGTATGTACACATTGTCCCTGGCAGGATCTGGGTCCAAATATAATGTTTTTATACAAACACACATATTAGTGTATATAAACATATCCATACACATGTAGCCCAATATATGTATGCCCTCTCAACATAATAATTCTGTATGGGAAAGCCATTAACTAAGTCATAGGCAGTAACTTTTGTCCTTTAATTATGGCCTTGGCTGTTCATTTCCTGTGAACACAAACTCACCATCTTTAAGAGAAGTTTAGAAGGCTAGAGATCACAGGAATGCAAGATAATCCCCAAAGTTACAAATATGAATAAATGCTTCAGTTCAAGCCCATATGACCATCAAAATCTTATTTTAAAAGTTCACTTTTCGTTAAAATACTGTACCAATCAAGAGTAGTGCTGTTCTGCAGAACTTGCTGAAGCTAACTTGTATGAAGAAAATCCTGGCACAGAATTGACATTGGAGGACCTAGATGGATCTTTTGAACACAAATTTTAATTTTGTGTGCTTTTGTTTAATGCTAAAATGAAAATTTAATGCATGGGACAAAAAAACATTCAGTAGTCATACAGTATGTGAAAGCTTACAGTGCCGAAACCAATATAAGTTCATAACCAGGCTAGTAGGAGGTCTCCATTTACCTAATTGTTAAGAATAATTCATTTACAATCAATTTGTTCTTGTAATTGTCAAGAGAGTTCATACTTGGTTCTACTTATGTTCCCCTGAGTTGCACAGTTTTCAGCAGCTCTATCATTCAAATTTAGCTCTATATTTGTGAACATATCTGTTGATTTTTTAAAAAATAATTGCCTGAAAAAAATTAAATCTATAATATTCCTAAAATTTATAAAGATGACCTCAAGGATTTTACATGAAAGTATCCCTGATAGAAATGTTAAGGAACACTAGGAAACAGAGAAAACAAATCAATTCTCAAAATATAAACCATATATTATCTTACTGCCAGTAAAAAAAAAAGAAAGATAAAAAAAAAACAAAAACCCCAAAGTAAATGAACCCATAAAAACATTTTTAAATTAAAAATTAAGTATCTTCCTTCCCCAGCATGGAGGTCGGGCTGATAGGCCTGCAGTTCCCTGGATCGTCCTAGAGACACTTCCTGTGCATGGGCATAACACTTGCTGACTTCCAGTCAGCTGGGGTCACCCTGCTTAGACAGGACTGATGATAAATGATGAAAAGTGGCTCGGTGAGCACTTCCATCAGCTCCCTCAATATCCTTGCGTGGATTCCATCCTGCCCCACAGATTTGTGTGTGTCTAGGTAGTTTAGAAGGTTGCTGATCATTTTCATCATTGGATTATGGAGGCTTCTGCTTCCTGTTTACACAGGCAATTACTGATCACATCTGGCCTTGAGACTACCCAAGACTTTGTCTTCAGCAGCTTTTCAACTCTCTTAATCTTATTGCCCAAATTAGTAAAAATAGTCATTTAAGTTAACTTTTGTCAATCTTGCAATCCCCTTCACAACTGTTATAGCACCAATTGAAGTTGTAATTAGCATATTAACCTTTATTTCCATAAAAAAAGTAAAATGCATCCAGTAAAAATATGTTTGATTCCAGAAGGTGTGGAGTGGCCCATTTCTTCTGTTTTCATATGAAGTTTGAAATAAGGAGTGTAAAGGAGTATCAGGTCACCAGTGTAGGCAGTATTTTGTAATGTAAACCACATTACTGCATTTTTATTGAAAGACTGGGAATGATGGGCCAGCAGTTAACATAGTCAGGATAGCAACAGGTGTCAAGCCATGCCTGCAAACCGTGGGTGTAAGTTGTGTAAGATGTATAAATTGTTCCAGCATCATAACAGTGTTCTGTAAACGGCAGCTTATGAACACAGACATCAATATACTGATGCAGTCAAGTTTTTAAAAATTACAGGATGTGTAAGGATATCACCACATTCATACCTGCCTTCTTGAAAATGCTCAGGAGTAGGTACTAAGCAGACACATATTTGTCATGAATTCAGAAACCAGCATGTTTTGCTTTGTTTTTGAAATCCCCACCAAGTGCTCTTCTGCATTCTCACACAAAGAGCCTCTGCTGAATATTTGTTCCGTAGCAAAATGTAGTCTGTTGTGATGAGATCCAGGCAGATTTGGAGTCTGGGTGACATCCTGTGGCTGAGGAGAGTGTGCTGGCTACTGTCCTCCAGTACCCAGCACTCCCAGGTGTGGGTTAGGCCAGCCCTGGAAAGGGGCCCCTTTAACAGAGCAGAGAGCATTCACAGCCTTTTGCAGACCAGCACTGCATAAATTATCACTTGTTATCAGGAAGGCTTGAGAAATGAAGAGGTCCAGCACATCTGTACGTTCTAATTTGTTTCTTTCACGGTATCTGGCACATGGCATTTCTGGTACAAGCAGCACAGGAGGAAATAAATGGATTTGGGAATTTTTCAAAAGACAAATGTCTTTTTTTTCTTAGCCAATTATTTTTATATAACAAAGGGATGGGGAAATCTTCCTCCTTGTTCACTAAAAATACACAATTTATAATATATTTCAGGGAAAAACAAATATTTGAAAAGTAACTTTAATTGTCTTTTCGGAGCCTGAAGATGGTCAAATGTGTTATTGATGAATTTTTAAAGCTGATTTATACAACTAATAAAAATCTATTGTTTCACAATGATAAGAAGTCTTTGAATATTTTAATAAAAAATACAGCACCTTAAGAAGAGACCAATTTGAATGGCCTTATAGTGCCCTTTGAACCTGCACGAATCTTTTATATATTATTATATTTTCTTAGTAGTGAACAGAAAAGTCTATTTTAGAATTGAATGAAACACAAGAATATTGGGGCTTCTCTTTCCTTTTTTGTTATAACCTAAATACCATTTCTGTATTTTGAATAATGGGTTTCTAATATATATCTCCAGTGTCTTAGTCTTGACAAGTGACAGCACTAAGAATTGCACCATCATTTTCCCAAAAGTGAAGATGCACGTGAAGATGCATATGAAGATACATATATTCTTCACACAGTCTACAGCTTCAGGCACATACAGGTTGTAAGGTTCACTTTGTTTTCTGCTTTGTAAGCATGGACAATCACAGCTGAGAAATACTCTCTAAAGTTCACAAATAAAACTTCTTTTAAAATTATTTTTTAATGGTATATTTTGTGGTTTTAATAAGGATAATTCTTTTACACACAAAATGCCTACTGTTAAATAAAAGGATATATTGTCAGAAATTTTAAGTGAATTTTTATTAAAAGGTTTCATGTATTCAGCAATAAAGCTTTGTTGTCCAACTAGAACTAAAGTCTGATTAATAGGCTAATTATATCAATATTATACAGTGTTGAATTTAGCAATGTAACAGGAAAAAAGACACAAGGAAAACATGTAAAACATGTCATATTTCACCTATGCCTGCACAACTCACTTTTGCACCTGTAACCTAATTTTAGTTCTATGAGTAGCTGCAAATCAAGACATTACCTTTAGTAATACCTCTTATCAGTGTTGTGGGCTAGCAATATTTAGTAGTTTTCAGAAATACATTAGAAACATGAAGTACAAGAACTTAAAGGAAAAAAAAATTAAGAGATGATAGAGTGTGAATTTTTTTTTTACTTTTGCAACTTACTTGTGATGTTGCTGTTGCATCAGAGGAAGTTAATATTGTCCTTCAGTAAATTAAGAATCCTACCATATCCTTCCAATACATATTACCTCAAATTACTCTTTGCCAAAAATTATGCCAAATGCCAACAATAGCCATTGAGGCTGTGGAGTTTTTATTATAAGCTTGTCAAAAATTATCTAGAAGATTTCTGATTTTATTGCATGCTTTACAAGACTTAAATATATTTTAACATATATTTCTGAGCTATTTAATCTCATAATCAAGCAGTTATTAAATTAATTCCAGGCTAGTTATCTTTTTTAAAGAACTGTATGTGAAGAAACAATACCGAGTTTTTTAAAAGTAAAGTAAACTATTTTTCTAATATTGTGAAACTAGGCCTCTAACTATTAAAGGGGTTTTTTTTAATGAGACTTCAAAATCTTTTAGAATTTTAAAGTAGATTTAAGAAAACGAATGTGCCCATGCCTATTTCCTGTCTCTTGAGGAAGATCAAGTTTCCAATAAACAGAAATTAGCTAACTCTAAATTTTTATTATATTGCAAAGTTGGAAATAATATCCTTTCTTTCAACAACTGCACATACTGTACAATTGAGTGTGAATATTATTTAGGAACAGTCATGACCAAACTTGCCAATTTTTGCTTCAAAATAATTATTGTAAAAGAATAAAAAAGCTTCAATTCTCTCAGTTCTGAGAGAAATGCTCATAATAATCCATAGTAAATAAGAAAAACAAATAAAGTAATTAACTTTCCAAGCCCAAGCCCATGATTCTAATGTAGAGAAAATAAATTATAAATACCTCAAAAAATGCCTTTGTGAGTGATTTAACTGCTTAGTCATTGGCATGGCAATTCAATGGTGGTGACAGCAACTGCATTTAACCAACCCAGTCCATCTCTGCCCACATGAAAGAGCTGTTTTAAGAACACATACATTTTTTTCAGTACCAAAGAAAGTGAAAAGCAGGTATCAAAATACTGATTTTCAAAGAATGGCAGAGCTAAAGTCTGCCTTCACTAGAGTTTTATATTCAAGTTTACTCTCAATTTCCTGCCATTAGTCCACAGAGTAACACTACGTTAGTTTGAACGCTTTGTATATGTATCACAAGAAAAAATTATTATCCAGAACCTCTTACATACAAATTAGAGTATTCAAATTCATGTTGACAGACCATTACTTAATGTGAATTAAACTTACTTTTTTTCTGTTTGGTGGTAACCAAAAACCAGACCACATCAGAGAGAAACTGCTGACGCATCTTGCGTCCCTGTACATTGACTTGGCCAACACAAATGCCCAAAAACCTGTGAACTGATAATGTCATGTATAATGGACTAAATGTATAAATCATCTGTATATAGAGATGGTCTCTTTAATTTATGACATGATTTTCAAAATATACCTCCATGCACCCAAATAAAATTATTTTCCTGTTTCAAAGAAGTAGTGGTTAACTGTTTACAATTTTCTGACTTTTAAAGCTCTGCAGGGAAAATCTCCAATGCAGCAATTAAAAAAAAGGCACTGACTACAGACTTTTCTTCAAACGCTTCAATAGATCCTAAAGGATGCTAACAGTAACAGTGGAAATGGTCTTAAAAATATCTTTAAAGGAATGTACCCAATGTCCTATTTCTTCCTGAATTCTCAGACTATTATGTTCAGTCAAGATGAATGAATATTCCTTTTTCCTGCAAGCCACAGTCATCTTCATAAGGTTCCTTTTTGTGGCCAGCAGCATTTATCTTCATCACATTAATGATGAATGACACTTCTTGCTGCACTGTATGAGTTAGAAGTTCTCTCATTCTTGATATAAATTGGACAGTTCAGGTTTCTTCTGTTGGCTTTGTGGAATAAAATAGGGGTAAAAAAGAAAATACAGGGCAGAGATAATTCACAACATTTTCAAACATACAATGTGTGAATTTGTAATTTGCACTAGCATCCAAGTGGGAATGATTTGATAGAGTATTAATATCAGCATTAATTGCTCCCATATATATATAGATATGCAAAAAATCATCATTCTATATAAAAAACAATTTCCTTTGAAGTAGTCAGCTGTTTTATTTATGAAACTACTTGTATTCCTGGAAATAAAAAAAAATGTTTCATTGCTTTCAGATAAAAAATACAGGGAACATTTTAAAAACAATTTTTTCGTAGTGTCCATCATTAAAGTCTAAAATTAAGAGATGTTTCAGTAACCTCCATAAGTGAGTCCAAAATATTTCTAGTGCAATAAGAAATAAAACTTTGTTAGAAGGAGGCACTGCAGAAAATGAAAAGATACACCCATTTTTCTATTATTTCTATTATTACATTTTTTGCCTTTAATGGGAAAACTTACATTGAAAATGCTACTAGAACACAAAAGATTTGATTTTGACTTTTGTAGCTAGCAGAGCATTGTAGGTGAATGACATGTTTTGCTGGAAGCCTCAAGTGGAACATCCACAGTCCTCACCGCATCCTGTAAGTGAAATAATAAGCTTTCATACAGCTTAGTTTTCTGAGGTTACAAAAATCTCTCTCTAGTATAGACAAGATATTTCTTCAAAACTAATCACTTCTTCTATAACTACATGTCTCTTCTATGATCCCATTGAATTTAAGAGGCATTGGGTCTGGAATTTATAGCGTTGTGTTTAATTTCTCCCGTTGCCATCTTGAGAACCTCTGGATCTGATGTCTTCCATTTACCATCCACATAGGAAATATTGGACTCAACTTTACCAGATGAATGAAATCTACATTTTCAAGATCAGGAATCCATGCAATCTTAATGATACTTTTAGAAAGGTCAAATGTTAAAAATGAGATTTACAGAAGCCAGAAAGCTGGGACTGAACTCAACAATGAGTACTGGAAATTAGTATGACTAATAGTTTATTGTCAGGGAGAATTTAATGATAGTCTGTAAGAAAATATCTACCTCAATTCAAGATTCTACACTATGGACTATATTCTTTGTCTTCAGGCATGCAAACTAATAAACTCACCTTGAAACAAGCTAAAAAAAAAGATGCCTTGGCTGCATTCTATGCAGCAATTCAGCACTAAGAGAACTCATTTCTTCTGTGGGAAAAATCTGGCTGAAAGCTGCCTTCCTCTGATATTTGCAGTAGGTACATGCAGGTATTTCCATCCAGAACTCTGTCTTGGCATAGGCAAGGTTTAGGAAATTACAAATTTGGATCTCTTTCACAATCTTTCAGTACGATTTATTTGGACATCATTCAAAACATGAACTGGGACTAATGACTTTTTTTTTTTTAATGTAAGGTAATTAATTATTTTCTAGCTGAATATGTAATGTTTTTCTTTTTTTTTTTTTTTGCCAAAAAAGAAAACAGATTAAAGCATGTATTCCTGTAAATAAGCTTGGGAAACATTCACTGGGTAACCTAAAGGACCCTGATCAAGGAAAGATGATGGGAGAGTGTCGCTGTTCTTACCGTGGATGAGTAGAGAAACAACACAAGAGTCCAGGCTCAGTGATAGATGGAAACGATTTAATAATCTTTCTGAAGGCTTTTATATGTTAGTTCGCAAAAGTGTGTTAAACGGCATAAGGTTATTGGTGTTTTGGACATCCACCCCTTGAGGGGATTGGCCAAGTTCTAAGACAGCCATCTCTGAATGTTTTTCTAGTTAGAACCATAACAATTCTGCAAAACAACCTGCAGCTGCAAGAAGTTTACAAAACTGTAACATTGTTTTGAGTTACTTGCATAGGAAAGACAAAACTCTTGCAAAGTGCTGCAGAAAGCTGGAAAATTTCTCTGCTAAAGCTTTTCAGTGTCCACAGGGGAGGGTTGTCAAATCAGTGAACTTCATCAAGCTCTGGCTGTTCATATACTCCACAATAGAATTTTAGGTACCTAAAGAAAGCTGATCATTTCAAGAGTGATGAGAACTACTCTTGTACTTTGATTTTTAAAGCAGAACAGAGGTACCCAAATCCATTTGTGGATCATGTCTTTCACCATCCATTCTGGCTTCCAGTGTCTGAACTCAAAACAAAGTATAGATTAATTTATTAAATTGTTAGAAACCTCTATTTTTACAAGCTTAGAAAGAAATTAAACAGTAATAGATTGGTCTATCTTTGTTCTTTTTATGTGTGATCCTCTTTTAGAGGAAAAAACTTACAGAAAATTTACAAGAAAAGGACTTTTTCCAACCAGGAGTGAATGCAGTAGCCATCCTGAGCTAGGTAAACCTTTATACACTTGGATTTTATCCACAGAATGAAATTTGCTTTCAAAATATCTATAAAACACAGCAGAAGCAAAATGGCTATTCCTTGTACATTACATCCTCTGTTACTTCCTCCTGGAAAACTCTGGTTTTCCTTAGCTTTCAAGCCAGAGAGTAAGTGACACACGTTGATTCTGAAGCAAGACATCAATCTCTTGTTCTTGAAGCCAGTAACAGCCTCTCAGAAAAACCTTAAACTGGATCTGGGGTCTGGACAGTGAGATTGACAGCCCTGCAGGTATTAGTTCCATCCCCTCTTGCTATCAGTGCCACCGTCACCCCTCAAGGTGGAGGTGGAGGGCCCGGATGTCTTCTCTTAGAACCAGGGTATGCTTTCACTGTGCATTTAAACCTAGTGTCCGCCTGCAATTCCTATGCAGTCTTCTGAATGAAACCCCAACTACAGCTTTTTGTCAGGTACAGTGACAGAAAGGCCCAGTTGTGAGTTGCCCCACAAGACCCATGGCATTTTTTTAGTTTTTGCAAAAAGATATTGAGCAGAAAAAAATTCCTACTCACACTGCATTTTGCACGTCATGGCAGTTTCCCATGCTCAGAATTGAGAATATAATATTTTTATGGGGAGATATTTTGTTCTCATAAACTTCAGTAAATAATAACTACATAAATCCCTCGTAAGCAAATATAAAATAAGCTTATCTTCCAGCTTATAGGAGAGGAGCTTAATATCCACTTCTTTTAGATAAGTAATTTTGGAACTGCACTGGGTAAACATTTCAAAAGCAATTAAAAAAGTAATCCCTAATTTTCGATAAAGAACTTGAACATTCAGTGACCTGTGAGCATATCAAAATACTTTTTTTAATTGAAGAGTATTATATTGTGTATAAATACATGCAACCTATCTGAAAAACAAGTAGAAGGTTATTAAACAGTAAGAGTGGGCATTTGTTTTACACTTGTTTTAAAGACTTCTTTATTTACATGGCCATTTGCATCAGCTACAGGGTAAGCAACACAACTTTCTTTTGCAAACAAAAAATAACCTTGAAAATACAGAGATGGAAATTGAAAGCTCAATATAAAACCAACATCTGGATTCATATAAGATTCCCAYGGTAGCAGATCCTAATTTCTCAATAAAACATGTTTATAGCTAAGAAAACAATTATTGGTTTTATTTTACTGGGACTCAATAAAATTCAAACACAATATCTGAAAAGAAGGCAAAACAATATCAGAACTTTAGACAAGGATGAATACAAAACTTGTTGCATAGTCCTTAATTGTATCACAAATGACAAGAAGTATGGGTTCAAAAATAGGGAGAGAAAAAAACAGAAAAAAGAAATACAAATGTTTTTTTCACTTGTATGCACTCTATTTGAGATCATCTAGTGGGACAAAAATTACTTTGTAAGATGCTAAATGAACTGACAGAGACGTACTGCTATTAAGCAAAGAAAGATAACACAATGCAGAAACTTACATTGTAGTTGGTGGAGTTAGAATTAGTTGATTTTTCTTAAATTAATGAAATAAAGGTATCCCCAGCACTTTACAGCACACACTATCTGATTTAAAAAACACAAAGTATCCAATTAAAAAAAATACCTACAGCTGACTGGTCACATTTTGTTTAACTGTAAACAAAAATATTTTTCATTGCTATTGCTTTGTTCAGTCTCTGTTTTCCATTTTTTGTTTGCTCCTTAAATTAGTATGTCTCTTCATATGGACTAACGTCTCCAAAGAAAAAAAAAAAAGAAAACCAAACCAACCTCAAAACTGCCACCACCATCAAAAATAGTAAGAAAAGCCAAAGCCCTCTTGCTCTTTAGTAACTCTGTCTTGCAGAAAATCAGATGGATTTGAATGCATGTTTTTATCAGGTTTGGGTGTTTCTAAACGGGATACTGTAAGAGGATGCATTACCTGTAAGTTTTGACAGTGGTGGGACGGGAGGGATGGTCTCTGTGAGAAGAGGCCAGGGGCTGCCCCGTGCTGAGTACAGGAGCTCCAGCTGGCTCTGATAGACCCATCACAGGGCACAGCTGAGCCCTTCAGCCAAGTGCGTGATGCCTCTGGGAAAGATATTTAAGAAGGAGAACCACACAAAGGTGGAGGGATGTCAAGGCCAGGTAGGCAGGAGGTACTTCATGGCAGAGCTGGTGAAGCCCCTGAAGGGCCTTTAGGCTGTGGAGGATACATGCTAGGATGGGTACTTTCCTCAAGGGCCTTTAGGCTGTGGAGGATACATGCTAGGATGGGTATTTTCCTGAAGGGAGTGTGGCCTGTGGAGGACCTGCAYTGGAGCAGCAGAAGTGAGTATGAACAAGAGTGAAGTGGGAGAAAAGTGCAAGAAACAGAGCTGGTAGGAAGAAGACTGTCACCAGCTTCCTGTGCTTCACTGAAGAGACTGAGTGCAGCCTGCAGTAGTAAAAAGGTAGGTAGAGATTAGGAAATGGAGAGGAGAGGTGCTTTCCATAATTGCTTAAATGTTTGGCTTAGTTTCTGAATATTTCAATCAGTATTTAAATTTTTATTTAATTAGCAATAAATTAAACTAAATTCCCAAAGTCGAGTCTGTTTGGCCTGTGACAGTAACTAGCACTAATGTTTTATGCAGAGAGCTTAATACATACTTTATATATCTAAATCTTGTTTACACATACAGGGGGAGAGGGGGGGAAAGAGGCATAAACCCATCTGTCTGGTATAAGTATTTTGCCTCCTTTCCAGTCTCCACAAAAGGAAAGATAACATGAAAGCAGTAATTTTTTTTTTCTAATTAAGCTAAAAATCAGGAGATAATTTAAGCATACTGGGGAAGATGATGCTCCTTTATAGATGCAAAATAAGACTTTTTCTTGAGCAGCTTTTAAAAATACTTTGGATTCAGCACAACTAGGAGAGTAACATGATATTAGAACAAAAAATGACAGACGAAACCAACTTCAATGAAAGTACATGGTTATTCAGAAGGATTAATGCAAGGCATGATGCAGGAAGGGCATTACATTGTCTTCCATTAGAAATAAAAGCATTAGGTAGCTATTTTCTGTAAGGTTTTAAGGAAGAAAAGGATTCTAAGGAGAGAACTGAGCAAAGAGAGTAGTCTTTGTGTTTTATGTTCAAAAAAGAAGATCAAAAAAAGTTTTCTTCTACCAGTGAATGCCACCATAATTTTTTTTTTTCTGATTAGCAAAGGATTTTGCTGTTTATCAATAAATTGAAAATTTGACCTGTTTTTCTAGGTAAACAGCAAAAATAATAAATACATTTTCCCCTCAAATATTTCGTTTCCTTCTTTTTTTTGAGAAATTTCTCATAACCCATAAGAAATGTAGATTACAATATTGTCTTAGAGCAGAAGCTAAGTGACCAACTACTTTCATCACAAGAACAAAAATAAGATATTGCTGGCTAGATGGTCAATGCACTCCATTCTCTCACACCTTCCCAACTCAGCTTCTTTCTTCCCTTTCAAAGAAAGAAATCAGATTACGAATGGTTAAACAAAGCACATAATTTGTTTGCTTAAGATAAAAGGAATACCTTTTTTTGGGTATAATACAAAATTTTGTTTCTTTTCTCTCAACACTATGCTACACTCATGACAAAAAGGAAGAAAACATCTAAAGAGAAAATGATGAGGGTAGAAGTAGCACAATACAGATGAATGTCTTAGGCTCTCAGATGTGGGAAGGGATTTGAGAAATGCTTCCAATTCTTATACTGGAAGCCTCTAGTCCACCACTTATGTTTCTGAAAACAGCAGAAGAGATGATAATTTTCCAAGGTAACTAGGCTTTATATTTTCTTAAAGGGTGGAATTGTACTTCAAGCTGTAAAGCAGTGATACACTTGTACTTGTTAAGGTTGTTATGACACTTAAAATAAAATACACAGGTTTTGTATTCTAGTATGCAATCATATGCATTAAAGCAAATAAATCCAAACATTACCATTCCAGGTAAGAGTTTTTATCAGAAATGCCTGTAGCTGACAAAAGGGTAGACTGTCTTAGTAGTGTGTACACTAAATGACAAAAAGTTGTGGCTCCATCATAAATACTGAATACAAGATATTTCAAAATAATGAATGTGATTAAAGTTAGGTAAATTAATTGGTATTTAAAAGTTTCTTGCTTCTAAACTTATAAAGTCTTATTGAAATTGGAAATTCTGTCATARTTTATGATGTGAGTTGCTAATGCCTGGCTCATGCTAAACTGTGCCACATTTTCTGGGTGCTCATCACAAAATCTCTTCTAAATTGGCATAAGAATAATGAAGCTTTTGTGTACGAAAGAATGAAACTAATAGAACAGACAAATAGGTCCACAGTTGTTTGCAAATTTCCTTCTGATTACCTCAAGAATTTTGATGATCTTCAGACAACTTTTCTGTAAAGATATGAATGTGTAACTGCAATTGAACCTTGCAATATGCAGAGGTTGGGATTATAAACCTTGTAAACAAGACACAGCTGTCATACAGAATTTAATTCCTTGTACCCCATCAGGATCCCTAGTCAGCACCACTGTTTTTACACAGATTTTTCCTATATTGATCATGAATTAGGGGAAAAAAGACTGATTTGGGGGGAAAAAAAACCCAAACAAACCTGAAATAACTACAAGATTGTCACTGAGCTCTGAGTAAAGAGACCAAGACCATGGAATACCACATAACTTACAGAAAGATATGTTACTGTAGTTGATGTTACTTCAGATCTCCCTTTAATCCTGTGCCAGTATTATAATCCATTGGGGTTTCCCCACGCAGGTTCAAATCCTGCCGACTACGCCAATAAAAAGACACAATATTACTTTTTGGGCATAGAGCATGATAGGGGATACACATGATAGAGTCACCCCAAGACAAATACACAGGATCAAAATGAAGAACTAGCTTGGCTTTTAGTTTTGTTAAATGCTCAAGAATAACTCCTGGCACATAGATTGCAAAGAGGTAACTTTTCCAGCATTTAAAAATGAATTAAAAGTGGACAAAGTATTGCTGTGCTTTTAAATTTGTAGCACTGTGGCCACCTTAAAATGTATCCTTTTCTTATTACTTAGCTATTTCATAAAATGAAAAATGTAATCATAATACTATATTTATAATTTCTTAACTATTTTTAAATACTGGCCTGTCAAAATATTATTTCTCAAGTTAGAGAGGAGATGTGGTCCATCAGCAAGAAAAGTATATTAGAAATATGCACCCATGGACCAAAAGCAGTTCGAAGAGAATGAGGAGGAAAAAAAGTCATATTTATTTTTACCACTATTTGTTTTTTAATAGAGCAGAGTTTATTATTTCACCCCAAGCTGGAGAACAAATGAAAAAAGTCTGACAACACCTGATTAAACCCTCTTCCAATAATTCTTGAAATAGAAGTTTTCAGATCCTTCCTTTGGCCTTAGGAGTGAACTTAGGCAAGCAGATACAACTCTGACTTCTGTTGTCTGGCACTTTGGTTTCTTGAACTGGAAACCAATTTTTTTTCAGGTAAACAATTAAGTGTCATTATCTTATTTTAATGAAATTCTGATTTCAATATGTCTTTTTTTTCCTATTGATTAGCACAAATATTGTCAGGCTCTGATGTTTGCATTCAAGTTTTGAATGGACACATCATCTTTGAGTGCCTGTCCTTAAGACTGGGAACTCCCATCAAAGGTATTAGTGGGGGACTAATTTTAGGTAAGCTATCTCTTTTCCATTAGACAGTGTTAGATTTCTAGTTTATACACTCAGTTAATTGTCTAAGGTTGGATGGAATAGGTCTGGGCCTTAACACATCTTATCTTTGTGTGAATAAGGTGTACACTTGGAAAAACAACAAAAAGTTCCAGAGACTATACTAAGTAACACTAGCTTTCAGCAGTCAGGGATGTGGAAATCAGACCTTGGCCCTCCTATTACGGATAAATGATGAGGAATTCAATAACTTCAGATACGGTGCCAGGTAATGTTACTTTTTTTACTGCTCTACAGAGCCATGTCCTTTGCACTCACCGTTCACACAGCTCAACAGATATATTTCATTTTGAATTTACTGTTGAGCTAAGAAACTACATGCAGCAGACAGTAACACTAGGCAGAACTTAAGACAGAAAAATGTTTGAGTACTTTTAGGTACAGTATTTTTAGGTACAGCCCTCGAAAATTAAAGGAGACAAGGAAGAATTTTACTCATCCGGTGTACAAGTTTACTATGGTCTCCAGCACCAACACTAGCAAGAGAAACAAGTCAGAAAGATTACACCTCACACTTTATGGATAGGGAACAATTTCCACACTGCTGGTTAAATGAGCATCCAAAAATTCTGGGATAAACTACAGCAATTCACCTAGCAAGGCCATTTGACTTTGAAATCATCAGTCACAGAGTACAACCCATAGAGTTCAGTGCTACCATGACCAGCCATTATTGTGCAATCAGTATCCATGACCAAGAACTTTGCTAGTGACTGGTAAAATGAAATTAAAAAATATCTATTTTCTTTCATTTTAGAAATGACAGTATAAAATGGGTTTGGCAGAAAGCTCTGCCTCGATGGCAAAATCTGTGCTGTGTGAACTTCCAGAGTATATAAAAATTCATAGCTTTTCCAGCCTAGTACCTTTTAATAATATTATATAGATGCTCTCTTTTCAGTATAGAGTATATAACAATGAAACAATGAACCTGAGATACATAATAGCTGATAGGTTGTGTTATTTTGGAATGAGCAGCTTAGGATATATAATAACTTAAAGGTGATTGCACACTAGCACAGCTATTGCACCCTTTCCTCTCCCTAAATTCAGGCCAACTAAGAAGATTTGGTAATAGGAATGTAGAAAATTCTGCATGTGCTCCATGTGGCTTATGTGAAGTGGTTTTGTTCATGGTGAAATATAAACAGAGAAGCAAAAAATACAGTTTTGAAATAGAGATAAATGTTTCTCAGTGATGAAGACTATGGTATAATGTATTCAGAAAAATTACTGGTTTTCAAGCAGTTTGATACACGCACTAGGGATGGGTTGCAAGACTGGATTCTTCAGGCTGCTCAGGGAGACTGTGCAGGCTCCGTCCCTGTAGGGTTTCAGGACCCAACTGAACAGAGACCTCAGCAATGTGGTCTGATCTCACAGCTGGTTCTGCTCTGTGTGGGGATGCACTAGAGGCCTCCTGGCATCCCTAAAAGCCTGAATGGTCGTGTGGAATAGTCTGCCTACAGCTTGTTTTGTCACTCTTCCTAACCTTGTGCATGAAATGAGGGTCATTATTATTCCCTCTCATGTTTTATATGCCTACTATACTACTACTACTGCCTTCATTATTATAGCCTCCTATGTAGGCTATAATAATGAAAGTACTATAGAAATCAAAAGGAATACTAAGAAAATATTAAATGTAAATAAAATTTATGCAAACTTTTTTTTTTAAATAGAAAAGTGTGTACTTTTATTTCAACTTCTTATGGATATTTGTACAATACATCTTTGTGGAACATGAATTTGAAAATTTTGCAGTCACGTGTGAGAGGAATAATAATTGCTCTTGTAAGCAAAGAATACTTAACCCTGTTCTTGTTGCTGTGTCTTAATCACTAATATCTTTCCAATAGGTGAAAAACAATATCATAAGGCTTGTCTCCCAAGGACTACTTGTTCCCATTACACAACTCAAACCCATCTGGGTGAAAGATATATCAATGAAAATATCTTTTTCAGAGAAATCTTATTCTGTTTACAGGTATTCTAGGAGGACAAACAGTTTCTAAATTTATCAGATTAATCACTCATTGAATTATTAAGAATATCATGTTTTAATATTATTTATTATCACCACCATCAACATAATCATTAYGATTTCCATTGTTCCTATGCCCCAAATTTCACTGCTGAATGTCAGGTCCAAATATTTTGTGATGAAATGATTAATGAGATAATTAAATTTTCTTTCCTGAAAAAAAAAATCTCTCCATTCCCCAAAAATAGTTACTTTCATCAAGCCATGCTAGAAGCACTGCAGCTACTGATAATATACTGTCAAAGACAGAAAGAAAAAAGATGATTTGCTTGAAGATCCTTCCTCACTGAGTAGTACAAGATATTAAGTAATCTTCTGTATGATGGATTCTGGAAGGAAAACATTATTTTAGGGAATATAAAAAAGCAGGCAGTTCCAAGGTGATTGCCAGAGAATGCTAACAGTTTATCCAGTTTTAAAAGTCATGAGGAAAAACAATAACAAGAAAACACCCCTGCAAGAACAACACCCACCCCACAACCTCTCATATTTCTTGGAAGTTTGACTGTAATGTTTTACACTCTTTTTGGGTCAATTATATAGAGTCATATTAGCATGTCTGTATCAGGAAAAAACAAAAATGTTAGATTGGTTGGAAGTATTTCAATAACTTTCCAGTATTGATTAGACAGGATACAGAGCTGAATATAGATTTATTCAGGTCAAAAATGTCATAATCTTTTTTTAGTGGTAAAAGAACAGAATGCAGATGAAGAGCATAGTAAGTTTTTAGTGACAGATATGGGTAACTCATGCTAGGCAAAGCAGAGAACTTTTCTATTCATCTGTTTTAATTTTTTTAATTGGCTTGATCTTTTACATGAAACACATATGTCCTTTTTGCCTAAGTTAGCTAATTTAGCTACCTCCAGCCACGCATCAAATGCTTGGTCAGGTCATTCCCTGCACCCACTCAGTGCAATTTGTCCTCTCTTCGCGTTGAACTAATTTGCAACTCTTTTCCTCTTGAGAGGACTCTTCAGTGTGTGTGTGTAGGTCTGTATGCCAGAAACAGGAATCAGACCAGGTCTCTCTGTCCATCTGTTTGTCTGTTTCTGGTACCAGCAACTACAGGGGCCAATGAACCTTGATGATGAGTTGGGCTGTTTGCACCAGCATGTGATTGCTCATGAAAATGAAGCTGGACTAGCTGGCAAGTAGGTTTGGGAGCCACATAGTGGAATAATCATAAGTCTGGACTTACACTGAAGAAAAAAAAGGACCTGCAAGCTGGCTACTGGAGAGGGCAGGAGGTCAGCTAATGGGAAGGCCATGGCAATAGATTGTCTACAAGTAAGCATATAGGTCTGGTCCAGCTCCTGGCAAGACTCTTTTGTAAGTGTGAGTCCCTGTATGTGAGGAGACAAGAGGACTTAGGTACAGATTGGGTGGCTGTAGCAATCTATAATGTGTGTGTGAATGTGTGCTCTTGTATGTGCACCTTGCTCTGTGTCTGCAGGTCTGAGTTTGCAGCAATGGCAGAGGGGCTTTGGGCTTCAGTGGTTGGCAAGTCCAGGTGCCAGAAAGTTGGGAGACCCAGGGATCAGCTACTGGTCACAGCAACAGGAGACTGAGTCAGTTTTCTGACTGTGGTAAGACCTGAGAGTCTTTTGGAGTCAGAAGCAGAAAAWGAAGGGGAATGGACTGTTCCATCCTTCATTAATAAAGTAGCTTTTCATCTCCTGGCTGCTTCAGAATGGCTGAGGCTTGCCTACTTCCCCTCAGAGAGGATGGTGAGATCACATCAAAGCATGGTGCGAGTGATAAAGGTAGAATTCTTCTTAATACCCATGGTGGCTGTTTCACGACATGAGAACTACCATTTTATTTTCTTAGTTGAAAAGCTATAATTACTTAATAGTTCTATTATAAAAGCACCCGCAGGCCCTGCTTTAGGATTGGAGACTGGTTGTGAAAGCCATCGCCTTTCTCCTTTACTCTGGAGAGGGATAGATTTAGTTCCTGCCTAAAGAAACTATGGTCAACGGACAGGCTGGCAGCTGTAGAAAGCTATTACTGGTCCCAAAACTACTTAATCCATTTTCAAACAGGTTTTTCCTTTAAGCACACAGAAGAAAGAAACTTCTGTGCAATGTGTGCTTGAAGCCCAGAAAGGCAACCGTGCTCTGGCCTACATCAAAAGCAGCATGGCCAGCAGGATGAGGGAGGTGATGCTGACTATTCCACTGTGGTGAGACCCCACCTGAAGTACTGCATCCAGGTGAGGACCAGCAACACGATTAGAGGGATGGAACACCTCTGCTATGAGGAAAGGCTCAGAGAATTGGGTTTGTTCAGCCTGGAACAAAAGAAGGGTTTGGGGTGACCTCATTGCAGYCTTCCAATACGTGAAGGGAACCTACAAGAAAGAGAGTTTTTAGAAGAGCATGTAGGGACAGGTTAAGGGGAATGGATGGAAACTAGGGGAGGGTTTAGATTTGGTTTAGGCTAGCTGCTAGGAGGAAGTTCTTTGCCGTGAGAGTGGTGGAACAGGTTGTCCAGAGAAGTTGTGGATACCCTATCCCCAGCAGTGTTCAAGGTTGGATGGGGCCGGAGAAACCTGGTCTAGTGAAATGKTTTTTTATTTATCTCTAAYGGGTTTGTTTCTTTATTTGTTGCGCTATGCAAGAATGTGAAAAAGGAGGACCTGATTATGATTCATATTATACTAGTTCATTTTCACTTAAGGATCTTAACATWTATTTCATAATATAGCTCATGATTTACAATATGATAGATATTGTTTTACAAAGTCAGTCAACATATTTGATGATGAAAGATTTTTTGCCATTATGTTTTTCAAATTTGCCCACTAATGTGCTACCATTTGCTGTAAAAATGACGTTTAAAATGAAATAGTATAGTCATTTTATCATTGCTAGTTAGATATTTTATCATTGCTAGAGATATTAGTAAAAGGCCAAAAGAGTGGGGGAGAAAAAAAGCTTAGTGGTGAACAGTGTGAGCCAACAGCGTGATGCACAGCTAAGTGGGAGCCTGTGCAGAATCTGAAAAGTACTCTGAATTGAAGGCCGCAGGATGGGGGAAATGACATATACTTATGCGGGTGAACTGGCAGAGCTTGCAGCATGTGAAAACACCTTCCTGAGAGAGCTGAGAAATACCATTAACAATCCCAGAGCTGCAGGGCTGTGAAAAGATGAGGTACAATAAGCACTGATGTGAAACCTCAGGAAAAATCATTCTACAGTGAAAAGTTAGATGACCCGTTTATTTGACAGTGTTTTAGCCAGCTCTCTTAAATAAATGGAACAGAAACAACAATAATTTATCATTGTTCTACCTCCTTGTCTCTCATATGAACCTGAATGTATTAGAGCTGTCTGACTCTCTCCTGCATGACTACATTAGGACATGAAGTTTGATTATTCATGCATGAAATTAATATTTTTTGTTTTAACTTATGGAATATCCTTTGTTGTATCAATGCTGTGATTAAAACAGCTCATCACTGCATAACTAACACCTAAATGTATACAGGTATAACTATATCAAACACAGCTAAGTGTCAATGATGCCATTTAAACCAGCTATCTAAACCGTATGGGAATTTTCTACTTCTGTTCCTTTTAGGAAAATTCCCGTTGATGCAAATCACATAATTCTGTGAAAACTCATCAATTTTAAGAAAAAGAAAATTGTGTACATTTCTTAGCGCCATAGTAAAGATTTCTTATACACTAAGAACACACCCTTTTTCACACTCAGCTAGTAACAGAAGACCCTGGCATAAGTCTTTCCTCTCAGTCTCTCTGAGGAGGGACCTGTTGCGTGGAAAGAGGAAGGAGTGTCCAGCTGTTCTTAAAATGGCTTTTACATCAGAGAAAACACACCGCTGAACAACACCCCTTGGTGTCATTCATCCATCTGAAAAAGGATGCAAAGAAAATGGTACACATTCCAACCTTGGTTTCCCAAATACCATGCGGTGTGGGGCATGGGAATCATCGCCACGTTGCCTTTGTCTGGAAAGCAGAGCTTAATGATTTTTTGGATCAAGTTTTGAAAAGAACCGCCATCAAAAGATATTTCCATCTGGAAAGTAGAAAACAGGTACAATATTTCTGTCCAGTTCAAGCAATGCTGGAGATATGAAACCATCTCATAAGAGAATTATTAATTTCAAGTTACAGTAATTTCTAAATATATAAACCAGGTTTGGGTAGCCCAAAATCTGTTTGGGTACCAGATAAAGAAATAAAAAAATCTTTTTCTTGTTCTTGCTCTTCACATATTCATAGCTTCAAGATCTCAAAAAGAATCTGTCGCTAGCRCTAGCTGTAGCAGACTCAATGAAATCACAGGAGGACAAGAAAATTTAAGTCTAGACAGATAAGAGCAGGCTGATTATGCCAAACTCTTTTATAGTACTGGTAAAGGCAGGAATACAAAGGTTGTGGAAAACACACTGAGAAGCTAATTTATTTGGGGAAAAGGCTTAAAATGATGCAGTAATTACAAAATGAGACTGCAGTCATAGCTGCTTTTATAAAATGGAAGAAAATACTCCTATAAGAGCTGGCACTAATGCATATGTAATACCTTAAAAATCCGTGCCACTATTTGTTGTGCATAATCTATATGAGATAACTGTATACATACACTGTTAAGCTTATGCTGCTTTTGTCCATAACGTGCTTATGGTAGTTTTCACATGAGGTTAGAATGAATATTGGTGGACATTTCAGTCAATTGGCTATAAATCTACTCAACAGGTTATTAAAAGGACATAACTTTTATAGAAACACTCCTCAAAGACTACATGAGGGGAAAATAGTATGAAGGATAGATTATCTCTTTTTTACCACAGACATCTCTTTAAAATGCCAATTTTGTTCCTCCCAATTTGCATAGCTAATATTGCATTTAATTGAAATCTGAGCTCAGGAGTTTATGATATTTTTGGACTTCTTTAACCCTGCATACAATCATATTTCTTTATTTGAGTAGGCCCATTGACACGACTGTCCATAATCATGGAGGAATACAGCACTGTCCTTGATATTGTTGTTAAGACAAATAGTTTGTTCTTTATTTCTGAATATTAGAAGACAAAGTGGTTATAATTTGCAAGCTAGTAACTGAATCTCTGTTTGCAAGGCAGTAGAAAAAATAAATTGAATGGAGAGTCGAGCAAGGTCACAGATTTTTTATTTATTTTTTAGTATGCAAGTCATTTTTTCTTTAGGATTGAATCAACAGAAATATCCAAATATTTATTGTTTAATTACTTGCAGTTTAGGGGTAAATACACTGGGCTGTTTCAAAGTGATTTATCCCTCTCTTAAACTGCATACAATCCTCTGTTAAGTATGTTGATTTCCATTTTTATTTGCATGAAAGAAAAACAATTATTTGACATAATTACTGGTATGCTGTTGRCAATTTGTCATTTGATTAATCCAACGTTAATGTTTTCAAGGGCAATTGTTGTGATAGTCTTACCATCCCTGTAAACAGTAAATGGTGATTTTTCTTTTTTCTTTTTTCTTTTCCCTGCACTTTTTTCCTGTTTTCCTTTTCTTTATGATGAATATTTCAGAGTTCTGTGCAAGGGGTTGATCTGTGTATTCATTTACTGTCTTCTTCATTCACCTTAGCAGTACTGCAGAAATACTACACACTCTAAACTAAAAGGAAATAAAAAAGAACCGGAAGGAAGCAACTGACTGTAAAACAAGCAATATTCAAATTCAATTTAGCAGTGGCAATTGTAATTGGTTTGAACAGTTGAAACACTTCCAAGCTTTTATACATAAAAGCTCACATGAAAATGAAAGATCTGCAATTCAAGCTACTGAATCATCTGCTATGGCACAGTTTAGACCGCAAAGAAGAAGCATCTGTTCTTATTCCCTGAATTCACTTTAAATATGTGAATTAAAATGTTTCCACAGCCTAAATGGTAAATAGTATGTTTTCAATGTGCTTGTATGTCCTTTTTCTTAAGAAATCTCCTTGGGGCAAGCTACCACTGGCTTTAATGATTCACAAGTCCTGTCTGAATTGGTAACTCAGCTCTTGAGGACTTAATACTGTGTACACTGTACCTAAATACACATTATTACTAAGAAAAGAAACACTTCAAAGGAGAGTTTAAATATCTCTGGTTTTCTGCCACAACGTTGTTTTTAATATAGGCAATGAAATTTTCTCAAGGTTAGCTATACTGCAGGTGATATTTTATTATTAACAAGTATTTAAACATTACAAATTTTTAATAAAATACAACTTCTGCTCCTGAAAGGTGTTGGATACCCTCAAGTGTTATTACTCTAAATGGGAGCAAAGAGTTTGAAGTATCTCATAGGATGTTTGGACTATTCATTCAGGCCTGGCACAAGTTAAAATTCGTTCAGATCTTAATGTTGGAGTATACCAACACGTCATTTTCTCCGAGTACAAACTTTATGAGCAAAAGAGTCAGGGCTATAATAAATAGTACCATGATGATTTTCAAGCACTATACGGTACCATTAAGCACAGCACAAAGCCACATATTTAGGAGAGAATCTATGAAAGCAGGTTAGACATGTCCTGATTTTTCCCTCTTAGTAAGTCCTTACTGTGCAATTTTAAGTCTTACAGCATAAAGTATTAGATATGGTTACTGCTGTATTGAAGATTACATGCACATATCATTAAAAGGCACTATTTTTACACTAGTGTGTGATGCAAGAAAAATGAAAAAGTTTATCATTACTTCTGAAAAAAAACCCCTCTAAATTTCTAATTAACATGAGCTAAAAGAACTGTTTGTCAAATGACGTTAAAAGATCAATTTATTTCCTCAATCTTTTCAAGCGTAAATTTGAACTCCACCCACATGAAGTTTAGCCAAGTCAGATTATTGAACTACGAGTCTCTATGTACATAAGCAATAAGACCCCTATAATCCAGCCCTGAGTTTCTGGACTGACTTTGAGTAATTTTTTTCTTTTTAGTATTTTCTGCAAAATGTAGGAAACATCACTTAAGGAGAAATTGTTTTAGGAATTGTTTTAGCTGCCACAGTTCTACTGTTCTGTAAGGATGTTCCAGCTTTTTCTCACTTAACTGCATCTCATACATCCATCCTTTTGCTCAGGCACAATACATTAGGTGTTATTCCTCAGTGTACTTGGCCATGACTGAGCAGACTAGGGAAGCACGGTTTGCATTTGCATCTCTTCCTCCAGAGACAGCCATTATCTCCTAAATATGAACCTGATAAGCTGGACATATGAAAAGCCTAGCCTTTAAGATTTCACCTAATTTGGCATGATTTTCCTTCTTCTAATGTCACTCACCTTTTCAATACCTTTTCGTTGGTACTTATGAAGTGGAAACACACCTCTAATAAACCAGATGGCACCAAATGATACAGTTCTCAGAAAAAGAACATTAAAAGAATATTAAATTCTAAAAAATGTTCTTAACTAACCTATTCTTTTGACTTGACTTTAAAACCTGAAATATAGCTGGCTGAATATACATTTCTTATCATTTTATGGAAAGAATAATTTTTAAACAAATTATTTCCATTGCATATTATAATGAAACTGAGACCAATTCAGATTGAAAAACACGCCCAGTACTGCTGGTTAGAATATTCAGATGGGGTATAAGAAATCCCTTTCTGTCTTTTCTTACACATAGGAATGAACAAGAAGAATTTGAGTCCTGACTGCTAGTCTTGCTCACTGTTCTGATTATTTAAGAGATAGAAGTAAGGAAGAAGTTTTCTTTGTTATGATCAGAAATTTCATTCATGACAATGGAAAGAGTTACATTTCCTTAAAAAGTTCTGTTCTTAACAAAGCCTATTGCTAAATTAAAAGTGGCAAGTTGAAAAATTGCACACCAGAATGTTACTAACCCAATATGCTTTGTATAGCCCACATCAAAAAAAAAAGAAACACTACCCAGAAATCTGTTTGTTGGTTCCGCTTTTTCCCTCTCATTCTGAATTCAAAATTATGTATTTATTTTCAGGGGGAAAAAAAACCAAACCAAAAAACAAAAAAGGAAAACGAGCAAAACAAAATCTCCTCTGAAGTGGTTATTTTCACTCTACTCTCATCTTACCCTGGAAATTATAGTACTTSTATACTAACAAGAATATTTGGAGGTGAGACAACTCATGAAAGCTTATATGGCATCTGAAAAGTTAACTCTGTGGGTATCTTTTCAAATACCAACAACCAGTGCAGGTTTTCCTTYACAAAAAAACATTCTTTCTCAGCTTGCAGTCCTCTTGAACAGTCTTCTGATGTTCACTAACTCCTGTATACCATAGTAACGGGCATTCTATGCAGTTTCAACATCTTCTGGCTTTGAATCTTTTAACATCCTTATCGTCTACACCCTTTTCATCTACTCCTGCTATGAACTCATTGATATGTGGRACAGTAGCTGCTGCATGAAGGTCACAGACAGAAAGCACACTTGAATAGACAGCACGTTGTTGAATTCTGGATGCAACTTTGCTCTAATACACTTCTTATTATCATAACGAATATCATACCTTAAACAAAGAAATCACAGTTTACAAAGGACAAGGGCTTTAGGACAGGGAAAAGTAGGCAAATGGTGACTCTGAAAGGAAGAAGTTGCCATTCCTGACATTCTGCTGGAAGAAAGAACCAGAGATTCAGGGACTCACTCAGGAGGAAGAGTTTAATCTTAGAATATCACATGGAGTGCTTGAATTTTGTGCCTGAGTGACAGAGAGGCATCTCTCTCCTCAGACCACTTCATATGGTGTATAAGCCTGGAAATACCTTGTTGTTGTTGTTGTTGTTACCATTTATTGCCGTATTCTGAGTGTTTTCTTCCCTGTTATCGCTTGTCTACTTTTAGACTTTTTTGTGAATCCAAAGAATTTTATGATGCCACTAGAAACGTTTTAAACTAAATCTTCATTTGTGATTTAGACAAAGGGTTCAAGTGCACCCTTAGCAAATTTGCAGATGGCACCAAGCTGAGTGGTGCAGTTGACACACCTGAAGGATAGGATGCCATCCAGAGGGACCTAGACAAGCTTGAGAAGTGAGGCATGGGAATCTCATGAGGTTTAACAAGACCAAATGCAAGATGCTGCACCTGGGCTGGGGCAACCACCAATATCAACACAGGTAGGGGAATGAACAGATTGAGAGCTGCTCTGCTGAGAAGGATGTGGGGGTGCTGAGCCATCAGCGTGCACTTGCAGCCCAGAAAGCTTGGCCAGGAGGTCAGGGAAGGTGACACTGACCCTTTACTTCTCTCTGGTGAAACCACAACTGAAGTGCTGCATCCAGTTCTCGAGTCCCCAACACAGAAAATTTTATTGCCATAAAAAACAAGTCGGTCATATTAAAAACATTGTTCAAGGCTTTATCTACATTAACATAAAGCAAGATCAATTAAAACTGTTTGAGTTTTACAGTGAGAGTACTCATTTATTTGAATAGGGATCAATGATCTGGCAGAATTTTTTTAAACTAAATTTTGTGTACACATGCATACTATAGTGGCCTGTATCTCACATTTGAACACCTTGCACTAAAGAACTTGGTTCCCCTATACCAGCCATAGAGTTCAGTTTCTAAGAGTATCTCAGCAGGTTAAACTGGATTGAGCAACATGTTCTGTGACAGCAAAAAAATGTTTCAGAGACTGTTGCACATAATGGTGATAGAATTTTCACAAGGCTATCTCTTTGAAGAAATTATGTTTATAAATTTATAATTTTCTCATATATTATACATTAAGAAATGCTGTACATTAATATAAGAACCACAAATCTGGATGTGTATTTATCATTCATGTCTGTCCCAGGTTACTGCACTTGAATCAGTCCTTGCCAAAAAAAGAAGACACAAAGAAAAACAGTCCCATAAATATAATGAAAATTTATAGTCTTAAGTTTTAATTCTCTTTCTACATACACCTTAAAATAAGCTGCTCCTTCATCTCGTGCCAGATTTGATTTATGGCATTCAAAGCAAAAATACAAGAATAAAAGACATGAATACTTGTTATCTCCTAGTAAATTATAGTCTTTCACAAGTTGGTATTTTATAGTTTGATGTTAAGGAATATAAATATGAAGCACATTATAAAAGCTTTGCCAGTTATTACCCAAAGGACTTGCAAAGATTGTTTCTAACAACTGTCAGATCTTTGATTAATGGTCAAGTAAAATAAAACTGGAAGCCATGGGGAGACCTTCAATTTACCATGTAACAGGAAATCACTTTTTGGAGATTTCTCTGCAGTAACAAAATGGCATGAATGTCAATACATATATATGCACATTTCTATTTAAGATCACATCAAAAGGAATCTGGGAAATACCACTGAGTAGGATAAGGAGAAGAATCCCAAGGAAATTCTTTAATATCCTAACTAAATTTATTTGTTTGTTTGTTGGTCTTTCTCAGTGAGTGTCAAGAAGATGTGAAAACTATTTTCAGGGAGATATAAACTGACCATTTTGATAGATTTTGTCAGGCTCATATGTCCATTCTTAAAGAAAAGCTGGAAGAGGACCCAGCAGACAAAATACAGAAATAAGTGGTCAGATGGGAAGAGATAGCAGTTCATGGTGATAAGGACCTCTCTATATAACAATTCAGAGGAAAATTGCTTGCAATTCTTCTAATATTTTTTCCCAGAAATTCTAGGTCTGCTAAATGGACGTAAGTGAGGCTTTTGACAAGCATAGAATTGCCAGCAAGAAACACATAGAATAAATCAGACATTTAGATACTCTATGGCTTTCAAATTTCTGTTTTCAGATTTCACATTCATAACAATACACACTAACAAATTTAACCTTGTTCTCTTCTGTTTCAAGAAAATGCATGCCCTGTTGGTTAATTGATAGAAAATGCTTGACTTTATTAAAACTGTCTAATTGAGTACGAAAACACTCAGAGGAAAGGTCACATACAAGCAGGTTGCTCAGGGTTTTAACCAGCAGAGTTTTGAATCTCTCCGAGCATGGAGAACCCATATCTCTGGACAATTCATTTTCAACCACCTTCAGAAGTAAGTAAGTTTTTTCTTATGTTTTAGCAGATTTTCTTGGATGTCAATTTGTGCCTATTGCCTCTTGTTCTTTTCATTGGCATTACTGAGAAGAAAGTTCAACCATCACAATTCGCTCCACCAGAGATTTACACACAATGATGAGATCTCCTCTTGTTTTCTCCAGGCTGAACCGTTTCATCTTTCTCAGACTCTTCTTGTGTGACAAATGCTCCAGTCCCGTCATTATCTATGTGGCCCTGTGCTGGACTTGCTACAGTAAGTCCCTATCTCTCCTGCAGTTGAGAGCTCGTGACTGCACCCAGCACTCCTGATCTGTCCTACCAGAGCTGAGCAGATGGGAGGGATCACCTCATTTGACCTGCTGGCAACGTTCTGCCTAAAGCAGGAACTCTTTCTAGATGAAGAATRCTGAAAAGGTGCTGGTTGGGTAAATTTTCCCATTAATACATTCAAAGTGAGGACGAAGTGGAAAGCAGCCAAATGAATTGTCTTTTGAGCATCTAGATTCAGCTGGGGGATCTGCAGCTTTAAATGCTTTATGGCTTGCAGGTATTATGGATCGTTCATGAAATAAAACTAAACAGAATACCAGTAATATATGTATCTGATTAACTTTTTGATTTACTGTTCCTGCTAGAGAGATGAAGGTGGTAAGATTTATTACTGTTACTGTAGGTCAAGAAAGGCTTTTGGAAGGTGCATCTTTTATGGGTTTCAGGAATTTCCTGTTTTTACCTGTTTTTCACAAGTTATCATTGAGAATACTTGTATGTGAAAGGAAACACGTTGTTTCAGAGGTATGTACACCATAAGCTTTTTAATGTATGGCAATGTTGCTGTGCCCAGTCCCCTGTCCCTACTCTTTCAAGATCTGTGTTTGAACAGAATCTCTCACTTGTATCAGTTTTGGGGTGACCATGCAATATCTATAAATTGTGACCTTCAAGAAGATTCCTAAATCTTCATAATCTTCCTAATTCCTAAATCTTCATAAATTCACCTACATGAATTTATGTCATTGCAGGTGACTAAGTTAGCTGGAGCACACTCTTAGATCTGTCCTGAGATGACTAATCAATTATACTCACAAGGACTATTGTTTTCCTGACATAGTTCTCCCATTTTGGGGTTAATGCAAAACATACTCCATGACTACACACTTGGCAGAGCCAGAGTCCAATCTTCCTCACTGAAGTGATGACCGGAGTTATTTACTTTAGTTTTCTAAAGTAATAGAGGAACATTATTGTTGATTATGATGAGCTGTTACATTACCGAGAAAAGTGGTTTTCAGTTACCATGACCCGGACTGAGTAAGCAGGAAGTGAGCTATATGTTGGTATAACTATACCATTACTGTGTAGTCTAAATACAGAAACCTTCTTACACAGTATACTCAGTTACATCTTTACTAAGTGAGCAGATCTTGCTTATTTGAAATGTAAAGAGCATTCCTCTTGCACTCTTACACCAGCTATGTCTAACCACTTGCAGTGTAAGCAGGAATACGTAGACCCTGCAAAAGAGCTGCTCCTCTGGGCTGTTTGCATATAYGGGACTTGTGGAAGGTAGAACAGTTAACTAAGCAGGAAAGGAGTTGATCTCATCCARAGTGGCTCCTGGAAAACTGTTCAGTTGAATCAAAACATAGTAAAATGTTATTTCTCTATTTTGTAGCAGAGCAAGTAGATATTAAAGGAGATCATGAATCCTTAGTACTAGGTATCATGCAGCACATTAAAAAAACAATCTCTTCTCTTATTTCAAAGAGAAATAAGAAAAAAAAAWATGTTCCATTTTGATGTTGAAAAATTGGGGTTCAGACTTGCTGAAAGCAATGGGGACCTTCATAGGAGATCTGGAAACTGAACTTGGACATTTTGATTCCAGACCAGTTTAAGAATCATGTCCCCATTATCATTAGGCTGAAATACAGGACAGTTAAGGGTATGGACTATAAAACTAAGTAAGCTTTAGAACTTTTTCAGTCAGCTAATGAGCAATATTCAAATTAACTCTTATGAAAGCTCTTTAAAAAAAAAAAAGTTATGCACTTGGGCATTTAATATACTTTCTTTTTTSCATCAGTTTTCAGTCCAGTTTTTTAATTTTAGGTTCTTCATCAGCTCTTAGCAGAGTACAGAGGTTTTGTATGAAATTAAGATGCCAAGTTTAGTTGAATCTCTATCCGAAAAAGAAAAAAAAAATAATTCTATTTCTCTTTTAAATTTATCTCTAAAATTATACTAAAGTTATGACTGAACAGTTTAACATAAAAATGTGAGAAACTGAGATAATGACATTCACGAACTTACTTTGAATCCCAAAGCACCAGTTTGCACTCCTTATTTGATTTGCATGTTTAAGAGGTTAGTACAGAATTGTGACATAGCTCTGATGTTGTTTCTGTCTTCCCCCCTCTGCCCATAAAATTTGAAAAATAAATTGTCAGCCCTTGACTAAAAATGCAGGATGTTCATTTAATATATAGAGTAACTGATCAGACTGTGTGTTTGGAACAGGATTTTCTTATGCATAAGGAAGGAAGTCTGTGCACACATGTATATTTTCAACTTAATGCTCTGTGAACAGTCTCTCTGATGATGTTGGCTTCTACTTGAAGTGTAGGAAACTAAACATGCACAGAAACCTTCCTAAGGTCTAAAGAGAAGCAATCTAAAAAGATAAGCAACACCTTATTTTCCAGGTTTTAAAATACAGCAGTGCATGAGCTGAGCTCTCCCYATACAGGTAAATTATGGTAACTGTGGCATTACTGACATGTCTTTTCCTGACTCTGTTGCTTTTGTCACCACCTTTGTCTGCCTCACTGTTGCTCTGATTGCTCGCATTTATGTTGGTGACAGGAGCAATGACAGCAGGCACAGCAGCAGGCAGCTGCAATCTGTGAGATACATCTTCATTTTGGATATCTTTTGGAAAAAGACGGTCTTTCATATAGTAGAATATKAGAAGTAGCACGACATGTGCAAGGTGGATAAAGGATGATCGACATATCCTCCACATAAATTCCTTAAAAGCAAAGGACCAAAGTGTAGCAGGAAATGTAGGCTACAKCTAGCATTCATATTCTATAAGTTTTTAATGCTAGCTTGTAGTATATAAACCAACAGCCAAAACAGCCTTTGCCACTCTTTTTTTTCTGGTTGTTTTTTGTTTGTTTGTTTTGGTTTGGTTTTGGAATTTTTGTTTTTGTTTTTGTGTGTGTGCGTTCATGTATTGGAACARTTATTGGAGTAATTCATTCTCAAGGAGGAAAATGCCAAAGAGAAGGGTATAGTTATTTTGACTAAAACTATGAACTCCCCAAGGGAAAGATAAAGGAGGAATGAACTGAGCTGCAAATTTGTAAAAAGTATTTTCTTTTATTATTTTCCTGTTCATAAACTGAGGGAAGAAGAAAAGAAAGAAAAGTAAAGAGAGAGAAAACCCAGAGCCAGAGTCAGGGGCTTCAGGGTTCCCCTTCAGAAAAATACTTCCATTTTCCTGATCTTTATTTCTTTTTATTTGATGTGAGACAAGGAAATAGTATTTGCTGGAAGGTTCTATTTTGAAAAACATAAAATCTGTTAAGCTGAAGCTTCAAACAGCAACAGTACTGTAGTCCCATCTGAGTCAAACAGGTGACGTTTTCTGATTTAGTTCATTGGTTTTCTTTGTCATCTTTATGTGTTCATGGGTAGCTGCCATTTCTTATCCCTTATTTCCTCACGCCCACTGTAACAAACTGTTTCTCAGATATAATTTGCTCAAAAACAACCAACCGAAGCTGRGTACAGCCATTCAAATAAAAAGAAGGAAGAGGTTGAAGAGATTTACAGAAAACTATAAACTTTTAAGGTTAAACTGGTCTTCTAATCCCCCCAGCAAAAAGAGTGAATGTCACACACTAATTCCAGCACTGCAAATTCCTATGGAAAGGAGTATTCCTCAACACTCTTGCTCAAGCATTAAAGAGAGCCACAAACTGCTTGCACAGAACAGGGAACGCCTCTCTCTCCTTATCCTTGGCATTGGCTCAAATCGTTTAATGATTGAGAGCTTATGCTTTCAACTAGTAGTTATAGAAAGTTTTCCCTCCTCCACTTTAAAGCAGCTACACTGCTGTTAGCAATCAGAGGTAGCCAGTTCCTACCTGCGATAAGTACTTGTGCTGGTAATTATAGTATTTTCTTTTTCCTTTTCTTTTGGGAATTTGTAGCTCCCCTTAAGCCAGAGAAGGAGAAAAAAAGAGACAATGGTCTACAGAAAGGGGAACAGGGAGGGAGGCACAGAGGGACAGGTGAACACAAAAGACATTTGTAATTTCTTACAGTTTGAGAGAACACAAGTGAAACAAAGCTAAATAATGCTTAAGACAGAAAAGTTATCATTTTAACAGAATCTGCTACCCACTGTAGCTTCACTCTTACAGAAGCACAAGTTTTTCTAAAGTTGTAAATAAATGTATTTACAGATGTAAATAAAATATAAGCACATTCACTAGAGGTGATTCTTAGAGAAAAATTATCGAAACAACCTTGGTAAAAAAGTAATAATAACCTGGACTGCCCTTGACTTTATACAGCAATATGTATGGTTTCACTATTACATGTTCCAGGCCCCATGCACAGTGCAGGCAAACAAGACTTGTAATAAAGGACAAATCTTTTATTAGGCCAAAGTTGTAGAGCTGGGGAAAAAAACCCTCAAAAACTAGACAAGCTTTTAGGCACACAGGCCTTTCTTTATTTCTGAAATAGAGAGAACAGATACAATTCTAGAGCAGAATTTGCCAGGGTTTAACAAATAAGGTACTAAAAAATTGCCCTCTGAGAGAAAAAGTAATTGGTACTAGCAGAATGAAAGAAATGTTGCAGGGAGAAGGAGCAAAAAAATGAGGAAAAGAGATGTGGTGCAGTTATGTTACGGGAAAAAGAGAGACATATACAGAGTTGTAGGAGGACGGTTGCTTTTTAGGGATATTGAAAACTATTATATCAATTCAGTGATTTTCCTTTTCTTTACTGTTTCTTCTTATCTTCTTCAACCATAATAGCAGCAGCAGCAGCACCATTACTGGGATACACTATTCAGTACAGCTGTTTACGTAAATAATATGCTGTTACATTTCAATTGCAAATGCTGTCTCTGAAGGCTTTCCTGAACTTCATGCAATGTCTTAGCCTCCTGAGACATTCATTAATCAGAGTTTTTCAGGATAGTTTTAGAATTACCCCTGCACTATACTGATCAATGATCCCAAATACCCAGTAAGTCTATCCTCATAAGCATTTCTTGATTCTTATTAAAACTTTTTGCTTCCCTGAAACCTAAGGGAGGACATGGATATTCACAGTTGTCAATCATAATGCCCAAAGTTTCTTGGCTGACAGAAAGAAAACACCTTAACCATAGAACAATTCTTTTTGAAGCATTTTTGTGCAGGTCTTTTGGTCAGGAAAGCTGGGGATTTGATAAATTTGACACTATTTTGCTTCACATTTTTTTCTGATAATATGAATTGCATTTTGTGCACAGATTAACATGATTCTTTGCATTATCTGATTATCTTCTACCACTCTGCTGTAATGAGCTCATACTACTACTTATCACAGTAATTGGCATACTGTATGTTTGTCTTTCACAGTATCTATTTTGTATTTTTAATAAAATTGCCTTGTAAAACTCTGCTTCCTGTTATTATCTGGTCTGTTGGCCAAAGAATCATGAGAAAAAGGATGCTTAGGTAAAGAGGAAGGAATCTTTTTTCTAATGACCTGATTTCTGTCTATACATTTGAGGTCAGACAAAAGAGAGAAATGCGACTGATCTCACTTTGGTGCCATCTGAAACACTGTAATTTTCCTTGACTTCATAAGTATTTAAGATAAATCAAGAGTTTCAGTCCATAATTTACCTTGACAAGTGCAGATGTCTGGAGTAACACGAAATAAGCAACACCTCAGACCTGTTAGGTCTTATGGACTAAAGAGGAAATAAAAGTGCTCAGTGAAAATGTGCATCTTGGTGTTGCAGGTGTTTTCATACAGTCACCTGGGACAATTCTGATCCCAGAATTTTGGGTAAAACCTTAGAAAAAGAAAAACTACACTGTTGAAAAGCTATCTGAAAATTCTACCCCGGGCTTAAAATTTTACCTGCTGTTATGTTCTTAAAAGTCCACATCACCATATGTGATCCACAGTTTTAAGTGGATATAAACAGTGACTTTTTCAAAATTTTGCAAACCACATTTTTACTATAATTTTCTGATATGGACTGATTTTCACTTGGAATGAAAAATTTTTACTACTTATTCCCAGCACTAATCTATTTGTTATTTAAGAAAATATAAAGTTTTTATTTAAAAAGTCTCTAATTTACAATCAGACTCACACAGTATTTCAGAGATTTCTTTATGAAGTTTTCATTTCTATTTAATTTGCATGAATAAAAAGTATTAAGTAAAAAAAACCAAACTCTTAGATTTCAGGAATTCATTTATTAGCTTAGAAAATGTTCATCTTTTCTAGAACAAGTTCCCGACAGATGAAGAACAGGAAAAAAAAATTATACTTCATATTTGAAGATTTTTGATTTGTTGGATTTATTGCTTTTTTTTAATATATATCACTAATATTTACAATAAATATCTATTTTAAATGCTTATTATTTTTAATTTTCCAGTACTGCTTCCATTTCTATGTATTTCCAATTACCTAAGAGTACCTGTAGGAATATAAATACTACCTAATAATGACTAATGAAAGTTAATATAAGATTACTTAATATTTTAAAAATAGATTATACATCTTCATATTCAGTCAGGCTGCATTGCTTGATTGTATAAATTATAAACAAAGGCATTTATTTCTACTAAATGACTACACTCCCATCACACCATTTTGTCTACAAGGAGGGTAGAAATTAATTCATGTCTTTCTTTCTAATTCAAAATTCTAAAACCGAGATATGTCAGAATTCTCACACAGATGAGGTATATTGGATTCAAATTATCTCTAAAATGTTTTCCTCTTTCAGTCTTAATTAAATATTTTATGGACACCCTATCAAGCAACCACTTATGCAATGAGAATAGCTACAACATTCCCATCAGTATTTCAGACAGCTTGTATTAGCTTCAGCAGATATGATTTTTCAGCCTCTTATGAGTCAAAAATAAAAGTTAATTTATGAAATAATTCTTGAATAGTATTAAAAGCAGCTGAGACTAAAAATCTAGGACTTACCAAGAGCTGATTTCCAAGACTTGTGTAAGCAATCTAGAAAGATGGACTGGCTTTGTAGGACTATCAGACTTTCCCTGTGAACTTTCTATTTCTTTTATATCAAATTTTCTCTTCAAATTTCTTAAAACTAATAATTTCTTCTTCAAAAAGCAAACAAACCACCCTAATTTATTTCCTCCCTATCCTCATGATAGGAATTAGTTTTAAACATGAAAAACTTAACATTATTCTGTAATATGCCCCAAAAACTTTCTAATTCTTAACTCTCTGTTGCCTCCTTCAAGAAAAATAGTCTTTCATTTCTAAGGTGCACACATATAATTTGTTCAGAAATTCAGCAAACAGGGCATTCCAATATGAATAGCATATTTACTTATTCACTTCATGCTTACTTTTCAATACATGAAAGAAAGATTTTACAGCCCACCTGCTGTGCTGTACAAAAGCTTTCTATGAAACATTGAGAAATTTCAGATTATACAACATCCAAGGTTGATGCCAAACTTTATTYAGTTCTGCTCTCCAGCAGCTCCTGATCATTGTAAACAAACAATATTGAGAATTGGGAAAATGCTCAGCCCAGGAGTCTGTATTCTGAATAAAATCCATTCTTCCAAGCAAAGGACGGAACAAGGAAATCACAGCATTCTGTGAAAAGAACAAGCCTGAGGTTTTCTCACAAAAAGGAGAATAAGGATGACTAAAAAGTGAAATTAACAACAGTATTTGAAAATCAAGCTTCTAATAAACCAGATTTTCAAATGTATATCGTTTTTGCAGTACTGGACTTTTTAAAGAAAGTTAGCTTTCATTGAAAGAAGAGCCATAAAGGTTTCAAATGATCCTATAGATATTGTCAACACCTACGACTGGTTTCCATATAAATGGAGCCCACAGGTGGTACGACTCCCAAATGGATACTGAAGCCGAATCCCTGCGTACAGGCTGGGGCTCATCAGAGGCAGAAATCTGTGTCTCCATCCTCTTATTCACTCTGTAAGAAGAAGGAATGTAGCAACAGGAGTAAAAGACAATAAGGAAGGTAGGATAATAAGGAAGGTAGGATACTAAGGAAGTAGCATGTTTGAAACGTAGTGGTTAACGGAACCAGTAAAAGATGTAGGGCCTGATTTTAAGCCCATCACATAACATTATTACTTCCACTTCAGATCTTGGCATTCATGGATCCTGAAGTGACTTGCTTTTCCCTTGCTCTTCACTTGAGACTAGATTTAATTCACAGGAGCTAGCTTTAACAACGTGTCATCATGGCTTCCCAGGCGGATTCCGTCTAGAGTATCGCATGAGAGCCTTGCAGTGGGTTAAATCTGTTAAATCAGCTTTTCTCTACAGGAACCAAAGCTTTGTTTCTACAGTAGTGGTGCTGCGAGATGGATATATGCCCAGTTCTAACTTGAACATAGGGTTGTGAGACAAAGACAAGAGTATATCCATCTCTGGAAGACAGAAAAGCCTTTCAAAATCTACAGCTATATGACTGGAGGCAAACAAAAGAAATTGCTCAAAACTCTGTATCACCTCTTCCTGTTGGCAAAATGAATTTAGTGATATTTCCTTTCTTCTGGGCCTTTTTTGTCTGCTTATAATTCAAGCCAAAAAATTATATATAACATCAAACTATCACTAAGACTAAGCCTAAAGATGAAAAATTGACCTAGAAATAGCAGAGGTTTACTTCTAAACAACACAGCTCTTCACTGATATGCTTAGCTTTCCAAAAACTGGTTGACATCTACTGCAGAGTAGATGCACCACCATATAACTGAGATTTATTCAAGATGTTTGCCCTTCAAGTGTGTTGTCTTGCTGGAAACTGAGACCATCAGGGCTGTTTTATGGTGGGATTTTTGGGGGTGTTTTTGTGTCCCTTGTCACATATCACACTCAGTCCTGCCTTTTCTGGGAACGTGTTAGTCATGTTGCTTACATAATACACTACTGAAGGACTTAAATACTGCGGTCATTATCACAGAATATATAATTTTGAATAAAATCTTCAAGTTCTTTTGTCTTGCTTTTCTTTCCCAAGACATTGTACTCAGTTTTATGACAATTCAGCCACAGGCCGTTTGGGGGAATGAAGTTAGCACATTATAGATAATTTCCAGATGGACCAAACAACGGCAGCTGCAGCATCTGGTTTTGGCTGGAAGCCTAGGGTGTGAATGCAACCCACTCAGTATTTTATGCACAGTCAGTGAATATCTCTTATCTCCTGATTACAATACACTGACTTGGAGTGGTTATTAGAGTGAGTTACTGCTAACAAGTGACAGACTCAGACAATCTTCACTAACTCCTTCCTCTAATATTTAACTGCCTATTAAAAAAAAGATGAAATAAAATCAGTGTAGTTACAAACCTAATAATAATTACAGAAGAATATGACATCGGCATCAGAGGTTCTGCTGTGACTGCAGCAAAAATTGTAACCAGGGATCAGCTCTGAGCTTTGCAACAGCTGCGCACATCTGTAATTATGTGAATTTATTGGCAATGGCAGCAGAAATATAGTGCTACAATTGAAAAGAGACCTCTCATTCATTCAGGATACCATGGGATAAGGCTCCGCTATGGTACAGATTTCTCCATCTTCCATACAGAAAACAGTTTTCTGCAATCAATTTACAGTTCCCCTGTAGCAACCAGAAATGTAAATTAGATCAATGTTGAATATAATTAATGAATAATTATAAATGTACTAAATTATTAAATAGAAATAATTTTAATAGTACTTAAATTTTATTAAAATATCAAAAGATTACATCTTCTAAAATTTTAGAGAAAATTAATGTTGAAGAATTAAAGTGAATAGTTTCTGCTGATACTCACTATTGAGAATAACGAAGACCAAAGTTAAAGCTACTCAAACCATCAGATCTTTGTCATATAGGAAAGTCAAAACGCTGGTATGCTTTTTCCTCCTTTCTTACTGTAGTACGGGACTGTTTCATGTACAGGAGCGTGAGAGGAGGAGAGAAATAAAAATGATTATAAGCTCCATGAAATCAACAAAGCAGGAGTTGCAGATTTGTGTGGGAAGTGAGGGTCACTGCTTGTAAATATTAGGCATAGAACTAGAGCCTGAACAGTCCTGAGTAACAACTTCTACCTGAAGATTTAACAGAATTTACCTTTGAACAGTAAGAGTGTTAGAGCTTCTATGCTTTTCGAGAGCTAACATTGGGTACACATATGCACAGAAACTTTAACATGTTTGTTAATTGTTTCTTCATTCTCTAGGAGAATATTTAAATAAGTTAAACAGAAGATGGTAATAAGCAATAATTCACTCTGCAAAGGGAGCCATATTGAAAATCAGAGGGCATGCTAAGTTAGGCCTGAGATAATGATGGCAGTCAAGAAAAGCATATTTGAATAGTTTAATTTGGGGATACTTAGACTTAATTGTGGATCTACAGTGAAGAAAGTATTGGAAAATTGTTTCTGAATATGTTTTCAATTACGTGTTCTATTTTTCTGAAATTATGAAGCTTCATTTTGGACCAGACTATTATTTAATTCAACTCTATCAAGAAGTCTAGTTCAATGACTACCACCAATCACTGGATTATATTCAGAGAGAACAGACATTCTGCTGGAATAGGAGATTTTGCCAAAGAGATATTTTAGCTAAATTACTGAGCTGTTTTAGTTCTGTGTTTACAAAGAGTTGGATAAGTTACTTTTACTGTTCAAAAGAATAGATTATTGGACCAAAGATTCATTAGATTTTTAAAAAAATTAATTTGACAGCTCTTGATTTGACCACTCAAACACGTCTTTGACCATTTAACAATCCATACCATTTACCAATACCATCTCAAATGGAACTTCTTTTGGGCAAGTACAGTACTAATCACAAAAATCTTTGATTTTTTAAGAACATTCCTGATATCTGCTTGAAGTGCGTAGGGAAGCAGAGGCTATTGTTAAGAAATACTCAGCATTCATTAAAATGCAAACTACTACTGTAGTCTGCATTTAAATCTTCTTACACTACATTGTGCAAGTCAGAAATATATTAAGATATGGATGCAAACTATTCTATAGCACACAGGCCTTTCTTCAATATTTATGACAATAAATTATAACAAATAATGATCAAAAGAAAAAAGAGAAGCAACAACAGCATTTACAAGTCTGTCATATAAACAGCATTTATAGGTCTGTCAGCAACAAAAGGAAGACTAGGGAAAATGTGGGTCCCCTCTGGAAGGAAATGGGAGACCTGCTTATCCAGGACATGGAAAAGGCTGATGTACTCAATGACTTTTTTGCCTCAGCCCCCACAGCAAGTCACAAAAACCACAGGCAGGGTCTGGGAAAACCAAGAACTGCACACTGTAGATCAGGTTTGGGTCCATATTAGGAACCCGAAGGTGTACAAGTCCACGAGACTGCTGGATGAAGGCACGAAGTCAATAACCTTCATATCTGAGAAATCATGGTTGTCTGGTGAATGTCTGACTGACAGGTCTCATTATTCATGGCTTTAGTTTAGAAATTAGCTAAAATGATACCTAAGTCCTGGTTTTCAGACACTTAGACTAAATTGAAGACACAGAATATTGATGCTTTTTATAAATTCAGAAGTTCCTTGCTAAAAGATGCTAATGTATGTGAAGAAATTTGATATGGAAAACGAGCTAAATTTTAATGAGTATAACTTCACATTATTTAATGTACTTGCTAAATGTTGAGAGTATGAAGAATCTTTGTAGATGCAGTAGCTATTTCAAAATTATCCACTATAATTTTTCCTTCTATTTAATATGAATGTCTGGCACTGACTACCACTGATGGTAGATTATATGGTTTGTTGATTCCACCTAATGCAGTTACACTAATAAATTATAAATCCAAAAATATTGAAATAAGACTATAATAATTTGAAATTAAATTATAAACATCTTTAAGCTTAACATATAAATTATGATTCTGCTTAGTGTTCCATTAGCCTTATGATAACATAGTGCCAGTGTAGCTCTGTGGTTTTACATAGAATACGTATTTGATCACAAAATTCTGATCTCTCAATGTATAACGACGCATCTAGCCTTTTACTGTATCGTATGTATATTATGCAATCACACTTGAAAACATAAACTTTTCAGCAACATAAAGTGCCCAAATATTTTAAGCAGTGTGCTTTATTTTATGTGTGCCACGTGCTGGAAGCCACAACAGCCAAACACTGATATGTCATTGAAAGACTGTATAATGTAATATGAAAATAACTTGTATCTTATGACAAAAATCTCATGAATATCAGATAGAAGTCAATTTGAGACTGCCTCAGCTCTATTTATKGCAACACAGCTGAAACACAGCTAACATTATAGCAGCTACCCTCCTGGTGGTTCATGTTTATGATTTACAGGTGTTACATTTAAAAACAATCTGTTGGAAGACTATTGAATATTGTTTCATTAGATAAGAAAATCTTATATAGGAATTGTATCTATTTGTTTTGGTCTATTTGAGGGTGAAACAAGGCATCATGAACTCTGCTCTTCCTTGGAGGTAGTGCTCATTATTTTTTCAGCAATGAGTTCTTTCCTTGCTTGGTTTGGGTGAGTTGTTTCTTTCCACCTGCGTACCTGTAAACCAATTTAATTGAGAGACCCACACTTCCCTACCTCTGTAAAGTAGACTTTATAATAGTTTTCCCTTCCTACTGCAGAGAAAAAAAATTGAAAAAGGTATTCTGCTCAAGTATACTTAGCCCTAGAGGAAAATTTGCAAATATACTTAATGACTCTGTTTATCACTTTTCCTAATGCACATGGAAAACAATGTCATTTCTCTTACGAGTTTATTTTCAATTTTTTTTTTCTTAGGCAGTGAAAAAATTGTTCTTAGGTGAGAAATAGAAGCACTACTGAAGCTGAGAAGGTAAAACAAAAAATGAGATTCTGCACACAGTAGTGAAGATTAACAGCAAAGGGTGGTTAAATTTTCTCTTTTTGAAACAGACACTAATAAAGGAGCCAATCACCATTTAGAAAATGCAGTTGCATTAGTATATGAAGTTATTAATTACAAAACAATATATTAGTAAGCAGTTAATTCAATTTTTCTGTGAAAAATCAAGTGTTTACATTTGAAACGCACTTTCATATTAAATGTGATACTGACAATGGCAAACAAAGTTAAAGGTATAATATTAAAAAAAATCGGTTTTGAAAGCTGCATATAAAACACATATTTTACCTGGTTTCCTCTTTCACTGAAAAGACCAGTGCTCTTTACATGCTACGTATGTTCAGCATTTGCTCAACACATTGTGAGAAAAACAGCTGCTTTGAGAACCTGAACTGAACCTAAGTGAAAACCAGGGTCTCCTTAAAAGAGAGGCTTCTTTATAAACTCCATCAGCATAGAACAATCTTAACCACATTGAGCTGGATCTCAGTTTACACACACTGCCATAAATTGTTCAGAGGTAACAGAGATTGCTACTGGTGTAAGAAAAAAGTGGAGGAATAAAGGAACTGTACACTGATCATATGGCGTAAAAACAAAGGGCAGCTTAGCCTACAGATGACAGGGAAATTACTGTTGTTTAAAGAAACAGCTGAAGAAGGGAAAAAAGAACATACAGCTGCAGTAGAGAAAAATAAAACCTAAAACCAGCACTAGCTGAAATGAGGTTGGACAACAAGGATGAGTATTCAGCTGCCAAAAACAGGCTATAAAATTGTACAGAACCGGATTAATGATAAAGTCATTGAGAATCCAAAATATTAAATAATTCTAGAGTAAACATAACTGATGATTACTAGAGATAGACTGTCTGGATGGGAATATTTAATTTGTCTGCAAATATGTTTACTGTATTTGCCAAGGATAATCCTTGAAGTTCTGCTTACATAAAACTAAATCTAAATATTCAGTAGCCATAATAATATTGTATATTAGTTCTCTAGTTTATTTTGGATCATTTGACTACAGGATTGTTTGCTAGGATCTTTTTGATTTAAGTCTTCAATATTTCTCAGTATTATTCAAACGAAGACTTGACATAGTTATTTATTTTTCACAATACTTTATACTTTTTCTCCTTAAAGGAGAAAGATAGGCTTAAAGAATCTGATACTTAAATAACAAAGCCAGGAGAAAATATTGTGCTCTTATTGGTAGAAACACAGAAAGTCTCAGAAAATAAAACTAGATAGATATATTTAATTTTTTTGTGTGTTTTTACTGGCAGTATTAGATGATAGCATCACACCTCTGCTATCCACCCCCGACCTCCCCCCACCCCTCTGAGTTATACTATCTACTTAAGAGCCCTACTCTTAAATACATCTCTTAAGAATAGTATTGCCTGTATAATTTTTTGAATTGCCACCCTGTCAGAGAGTGCTGTGTTCAGAAGGCTGCATTTCAGTTCCTGCAAGGTAAAACTAAAATTATGTTTAAAGAATGCAAAGCTAAACACATCCTCCTGATAATCTAGATCATTTTTGCCAAGTGGAGAGGATATCCCTTTTAATGTGTCTGTTCCCAGGGAAAAACCCAAAAGGAGGCAAATGTGACAGCTGTGAATTTCCTGTCTAGTGAAAGCTAGATCAGGACTCCACATTTGTCCCAAGAAAGAATGAAACCTTCTACATCAGTGGGGCTAAATTTGTGTTAGCATGTTCATAGCAATGGGAATAGAAATAGGACTGCTTACAAAGTCTAGGGTTAAAACTGATCAATTGTTAATGGCAGCAACAGGTATACCAGCTGCCCACAGACTACTCATGAATATATTAGTATATGGTTAATTGTAAAAGAGTTCAATCAGAAGAGGTCTTAACTTTCCACTGATGCATCAAGTATCTATTTACTGAAGGATCAGTAAATAAGGTAAATTATTTGAATAGTCATAAGTTTACATTCAAAGAGTATATTCTGTCTCTTGGCATAGGCTAATTAATCTTCTGACCAATTCTCTTGTTATCTCTAATTATTAGATGACAAAGTAAACCACGTACAAGTAGATATAGCCCTAGCAGACTTAGGGAGGGAATGAAAAACATTTATAATTGCCAAAGTTGCCAGTGGGACCAAACTAAGACAAGTAGGTAAAGGCTTGATTTTAACAAAACAAACACGACAAAACAGACTAAACACACATTCATTGAATGTGTGTGAAAACACATTCACTGAAGAGATAAAGGGAAAACCCAAAAATAACTAATAATAAAAAAAAACTATCTCAGTATTTGGGGAAGGGGTTCTACATTAGTTATTGAAGTTTGCCATATTTTTTATCTTTCTCAGTTTTACGTTTCGACCTGTCATATTTCTTTGTTATCTGTTTCATACAATGAATTTGCATTATCTCTTGCTCTTAAGTTTTAATAAAATTGGTAAAATACCAGATCCCTTTTCAGCAGAAATACCTGATCATCCCAATTCAGCCTAGAAAAGGTTCACATGGTCCTTACATTCACCAAGCAACCAAACATTAAAAAAAAAAAATATTAAATGTTGAATCAAATACTAAGTAATGTACTCTTTCAAAGGCATTACCTAAGCTTAAGTGGGAAATTGTGTGTGTTTCAGATTTCTGAGCTAACACCAGCCTTAGCTTGTTCATGTGGTTCAACCCTGTACCCCCTAGACAGAGCTTTTTCAAATCTTACAAGCAGTAAAACCTCATCAGTACAGCTCACAGGCTTAGCCATAATATATCCTTAGCAGTTCTATAGATTGTTTTGTTGTGCTCATCATGTGAAACAGATGTACCCTAAAAGGTGCAAAGAACATGAACATTAAGTGATAAAGAAAAAAGGGGAATCATTCATATTTAATACCTGGAGAGAAATTTCTCTTTAGGTAGTTTTAAAAAGCTAATTATTTATGCATGATTTTCCAGGAAAAGTTTTCCATTAAAACATTTAAGGGAAACTTAACAATACATTTTGCCATTTTGGGGATTATCCATGAGTATTTTCAATTCATCTTCATACATTATATAAAAGGACTGCAAAAAGTTGCAGTGCTTAAGAGAAGATTCTGGTATTATTAGGGAAAAGAGGAAAAAAAACACATAGAAATTGCTCCTGTCAACAGTGTTTAGTGTACTAAGTTCATTAGCTGTGGTAGTGCAAAATGAAATCACAAACCTATAAAATACAGTAAAAACATCAATTTTGTGTGTGAGGAGCTTGGATAATTCTATTAATATGCTGTGTAAAACCCTACAAACATATATCAGAAATTAATAATTTGGAGTATGCCTTTAAACAACAAACAAAAAAAGGACTTATCTACTGTTTAATGAAAGAGTTTTGTGGGTGAGATAGGGTAAAAGTGAATTGCTAGAGTGGACAAGTGGATGGAAAGGCACAATATACAATGATAGTGACTTGGGAGGGGAGGGAAGGGAGCTCAGCTCAGAAGCTGAGTGAAGAAAAAGCTATTTTGCTCCTATCTTCAACATTAAGACAAATCCCACAAAATTTGAAGACAGTGACAAAAGAATTAGTTTTTAATTTTTGAGGACAGTGACAAAGGAATTAGTTTTCAAGTGCTCTTGTTTAAACGTAATACATGTTTATTTAGCTGTCAAAGGCTCTGAAATGACACTGCCTCTAAAAGAGGGGAAGCTGAACAAAACCATTTTTAGGAGGATAAGCTGGCAATACATGTTTCCATGCTAATGCTTCTGAAGACCAACTACAAATGTATGAAATATGATCATGTCACTGTTTGAATTGCATAAAGCTTTCTATTAGTTTCATCTAGAAGAACCAGAAAGCAACCCTGCACCAGAAAATTTCTGCATGCCAGATGATACAGGAGAAAAGGATTCTCCACTCTACAATATTCTCTGGCAGTARAGAATAATTATTTGCTGCCTTATGAGAAAAGGGAATTCAGTACATTGCAGAACAACAAAAGTTATTATTCAGCATATTTTAACAAAAACATTACCTTCAAGTTAACCATTAAATAAGACAAGGCAAAAAACAAGTAAATTACTTTTGTTTGGATCTCTGGCTTTGAAGTKGCTTATTTTGTGCAACAAAACACCTAGAGAGGATATTTAGTAATCACTGGATTAAAGAAAAGCTGGAGCTGGAAACCAAACACTATTCCAACATTTCTATGTGCCCTGCTTTGTACAGTGCAGTCTATGGACTTGCATTTTTGACTTCTCAATAGTGTGCTCTGAGGACTGATCACAGACTTATTTTTTTGTTTTCTCTGATGAAATGTGGCTATGAACTCTCCAAATTGAGAAAAAGATAGAACGCAGATCTTTTATTTCTTTGACAAACATCTCAAGAGTTTTATCAGAGCCTGATGGCTTCATCTCTCATTTCTACTTTATAGTCAAAGATTAAATCCTGTTCCTGTCTTTTAAATGTAAATGTAGCCAAACCTTAGGAAAGGATCCCAGGAGCATTTCCCTCCTAACATTAGCTCAGATAGCTACAAACATGAGTTCAGTGGCATCCCTCTTGTTAATGTTTTCAGTTGACAAACTTCCTGAATCCGTCTGCTCAATACAAGAGTTCTGATAGATTAACCTTATCATAGAATCAGAGAATGGTTTGGGTTGGAAGGGACATTAAAKTTCATCTAGTTCCAACGCCTCTGCCATGGGCAGGRACACTTTCCTCTAGACCAGGYTGCTCAGAGCTCCATCCAGCCTGGCCTTAAACACTTCCAGGGATGGGATGTCACAGCTTCTTGGACAGCCTGTTCCAGTGCCTCATCAYCCTCACAGCAAAGAACTTCTAAGTATCTAATCTAAACCTACTCTCTTTCTGTTTGAAATCRTTCCCCCTTGTCCTGTCACTACATGCTCTTGAAAAAAGTCCATCTCTGTCTGCATTGTGGGCTCCCTTCAGTTACTGGAAAGCCACAATTAGGTYACCCCAAAGCCTTCTCTTTTCCAGGCTGAACTCAATTCTCTCAGCCTTTTCTRACAGGAGAGGTGCTCCATCCCTCTAACATCTCGATGGCCTCCTCTGGACTCACTTCAACAGGCTGATACTCTTCCTGTGCAGGGAACCCTAGAACTCTTTAACAGCACAGTCTTAACTTCTCCTAACCTCCTTTGGCAGTGAGGGAAGGTGGTGATCAGGTTGGAATGGTTTCTCCACCCCTCAGGCACTACATATTTTAATRCACCAATACTAGTGATCTTCCATAAAGCTGCTTTTTTTTTCCACCTTTTTCATCTTATATCCCTTCTACTTTACAACAGTTCTTACTCAGATTACGCATCTGTATTACAAGTTATATTCTTAACTAGAACTGTAGAGATAACTTTATACTTCTTTCTTATACTCTTAAAGTTTTAATTTTGCAAAATTTAGGCATACCAAGCTCAAAATTTGTGGGTTTTTTACTTTATTTTTTTTTACTAGCAGTCTTATATCAGCAGAATAGCTTGTTTAACAGTAGAAACATGATTTTCACATGCAATAATTGTGTGGGTCAGTCCCTTAGCATAACTTACTTAACAAGTCATTATTCGATCCTGACTCTAAATGACAATCTATTCCTTGTAAGTATTTGCCTAATGATTTCAGTCAAGGATTATTAGCACTCTTTTCCCTAAAGCATTCRGCTGGAGTAGTCAGGGGCTGTGGTATTGATATTCTATAGCTGTGAGAGGCAGAGACAAGCAATTATCCAAGTCCGAAACTTTAATGATGCTCAGGTGGATTTGAAACCACAATCTGATTTGCCCATTACATTAGAAGTTTATGTGCTGTAGATTCCATGCTTTAGAAAACAATGTTTTAGTTTTGTTGTTCAAATTACTTTTTTTAAATATATATATATAAATACATTTTTTATTGCTTGCACCAAAAAATCTTCGTCACTTCTCAGTATACATCCCTAATCTATAGAGTACTGTGATACTCTAAAATCCTGTTGTACTTACTCATCTAGCTCCAGTGCCCTAAGAGACTTAGAATGTGCTTGATTAGTTAAACCATTAGCAATTTTTCAGCACTGCTTAGGGCTGGTTTTATTTTAAACTGACAAACTGCTTATCAGTTGGCATCAGCGCCAAAACCAAAACCAAAATGCCTTCATTTCTCCTCATAAAATAAATAAATAAATGAATAAATGTAGAATTCAGAAGTTAATAGCAATTAAGTTGAGCTTTGTTTAGGCGAACGTTTCCTGATTGCAGCAAAGAGGTGATACCAACATTTGGAATTTTATAAAGGGTAGAAAGTCACTTTGTTTTTTTGTTATGGAAAGTACACATATGTAGACAATTTAGAAGGCATTCATTTTGACAGGGACCCATGGTGTTTCAAGACTGCCTAAAATTTGAGATTTCTCTTAYTGTGATTATTAAGTCTTATTTTTGTAAAAGGAGTGGATTTTAAGTACGTTTGTTTAATCCCACTGTTAAAAAAATGCAGCTATGAGTGAGAATATAATGAGTGAAAACGGGCAAGGATGGGTGGCACCTGGGACTAGCAGCCTTGATATCTACTCGCACACCATACAGTTATACCCCTCAAGCACACCTTTGGACATTCGGTCACTTGGAGTTGAAAGCAAAGCACTGAGGGTTATTTTGGCTGTCAGCTTTAAATAACAACCAACTCCCTGCTCCCCCTCTGTTTAGCATATGCTTCACAAACAAGGAGGATCACACTGCTACGAAATGTTAGGCTGTAGTGATGGGCGTAATGACCTTTACAGTGTGTCACATCCTGCAGAAAGGTATCTGTGGTGATAGATTAAATTCTATTTTCCTTTCTGACCGTGCCACTCTACAGGAGCCCTTTTTTTACAATTACTGAGATTGCCTGGGAAATTGGATTCTTATTTACAAGGAGTCTTTTGATTTTTTTATTTTAATTATCATAAATACATTGGAGTTTGTACTCCACTGTAGTTCCTGGAAGTGTCAAGTATTTTGCTTGTTGTGTAACTATTGTTATGCATCTGTTATGCAAGATACGTGTTTGGACACTGGACTATTACATGCACCACTATTATATAAAAGAACAGGATGTTCCCCATGCATTTACCACTAGTTTTATGTGGTACAGTATGTTTTCTAGGGACTCTACTTTTCCAGGAAGGCTTTAGACAGAACACCATGTTAAGAACAGAAACCTCAATTTATGAGGAAAATATTTCAAAGTATTCAAATCTCTCTTGGAATGCAGAAAATTCTAGATTTCCTATTACAGAAGACAGTCTATGTTTATATGTTAATACATATCTTCTGATATTTCCAGAGTTTCCCAACCTGAGGAAAGCCTTTACCCAGCTTATAATACCCAACAGAAGGAAAAAAAAATCTTGAACAGGGGTGAAAAATCTATTTAAATATTTCAGAGATTCAATAAGAACACAAATTAAGGGGAACATAGTGTTTAAGTCCTCTAATAGTATAAGAGAATTGTGGGGTTTGACACTCTTAAAGTGTCTTCACTCATCTTTTTCTACCAGCTCCTTTTCTGTTTGCTGTCAGGGCATAGTCCTGAGCAACCTGACCTGTCATTATCCCTACTCAGAGCAGAACTCAGAAAACCCCTCAGTCCCTGCTGCCACAGCAGAAAAAATTCCTGGCAGTTTTTTAGGACACTTGCTTGGTGCTTTAAAAATTACAAGCTGCTCATCTGTAATGCTCTCAGTACAAACAGTGAATTCTTAGAGGTACAACACTTTAGCTGTACTGAATGCATTTCCTTTTAATAATACTGGCAGTTCTTGGAAAAGGCTTAGAGAAATGGTCAGAGATCACCAGCCAGCCCCACTCCCCCTGCTTGCACTGCACCCTAAAGGGAGGTTTTGTGCATTTGGCTGCCTTCTGTCCCCCCCGCCTCATGTCAAGATGTAATTCTTCAAGTAATTCCTCACCTCCCTGTTATACATTAATGCATAATATCATTATAAATAGGCACTGTTGAGTCGAATATGGGAYATCCAGCTTTGCCTTAGGTCAATATATTTGATTGAACTTGCTTTTATACTTCCCACATTTTTACCAGGTCAAACACGCTCTCTGCACAGCCTATCGATAAAAACCGTATTTCAACAAGAAATTCTTTCTCAGCAACAAAAAACTCACCTACAATGTGCCCCTATGAAAAGTTTCTTTTCCAAGTAGATGATATTCTTCTTTCTCCTGATCTATTTTTTTCCCTATGATGAGGCATTTGATTTTTTGACAACAAACTGATACTATCTACAAGAAAAGAAAATAAGCATATTTCATAGGACTTACTCTTATTCTCTGTGAGATACCAAAACTAACTGAAGCAACTGTGGCAATATTTCTTCTGCCTTCTTCAGAGCTTGCTGTGATGCACTTCATCCAAACCTATGCTCATATTCCAATTTATTCAGCTTTTCTTTCACATTTCTGCTTCAAATGTCACTTTTTTTTCTTTAGCTATTAGATTACATACCACTAAATTGAGAAATAGCCTTAATCAGGACATTTCCCAAGGAATGGAATTAAACCTAATGATACTTATCAGCAAGAACTGCAGCCTAATTGGGATGGTAATTTGCTTAACTGGGATGCCTGTAGGTTATTTACTGTAATCAGATAAGGACATCTGATCCTTATTTTCCCAAGAAGGTTATCAAAAGTGTTAGTTCTAGAAAGATGTTGTAATTATATCTATGTGATATTTCAAGTGTGATACTCTCATTTGAGTTGTTCAGCTGTTTGCAGCTGTGTTGTATCTTTATTCACCATACAGGCTATAGCACAGGTATCCTCCTTTCAGGCACAGGGGCCAAGAAAGTGACATTCTAAGTGTTCCCTAACCCTTAGGCCAGAACACACCAGCTCATGTTATGAGTGAATTGGGAACTCATTCATTCATCACAGCACGATCACATAACCAGGACCGGACTCATGAAATAGTTAAATAATGGCTAATAACAATTATAGAGTGGCTAATGACAGCAAAAAATTGTTCTTGTAAAGTCCTTGAGGATATACATATACAACAAGGACTTGAGCCACAGTGATATTATGACTGCAAATGCTCTCTCTGAACTGTTTGGGAGGCTACACTCTCTGGGAGGGCTATATTAAAAGACTGTTCAAGAAAGTGTTTCAGCATGCTACTTTATTTCACTATGTTTTAGCTCACTTGGTCAAATACAACAAAAGTTGAACTGCTGACAGAAGACACAATAGAATTTTCAGCTCCTTAATGAGACAATAGTTTTGAGATGGGTAGGACAACAGAAAGATTCTTCAGACTCAAAATAGCATTTTTCTAATTATACTCCATCACAGCATTATGCAGATGAAAGTATTCAGCCTCTCAGTACTAGACATAATGGAACCAATCATGCAAAGCATCACTTTCAAGAGAGAGGTTGTTACAATTAGGACTAAAATTGACAAAAAAACACCCCCTTTTTATTTTTTTTCTTTTTCCTTATTAACAATTTTACTTCAAGTTGTGTGCAGCAGAGCTGTAAAAGTTATAGCTAATGGACAATCCATTTTTGACTGTTCTCTTCCTGAAATTCACTGTTCCTCTTTTCACTCAGTTGAGTCTCATGCTTTGCTTGAAGGTCAGGAGTTTACTCCGTCTAAGCCATCAAAGATCTCAGAAAGCAATTACTCTTTCTTTTGCTTTTCATTCTCCAATGGGCATTTCTGCTTTCTGCATCATTGTACAGGACTGTGCTGAGCCCAAGAACCATTTGCAGACCTTGTCTGAAATTTTGGTAAAAAAAAAAGGAAATAATAATACCTGGATATTTCCATAAAGCTACATTTCTTGCTCTTTTTTTTTTCCAGCTACTGATGTAGAAAAGAACCTTTGCAAATTCATTAATTCACAACAATCTGCATGATCACTACAGTTTCTTGGATAAGGGAAAGAATATAAACTTAGAAGAGTGGTCTGATAGCTGTTTTGCAGTTTCTTGGGTTGTTTTCACTCAGTAATCTCATCCCAACAATAACTCACAGAGTTCTTGTGTTCATTGCAGGACCTCACTAACAGACAAGAAACAGGCAAGAGAATGCATAAATAGGCAGTGAACTTCAAAGAAGCATTTATATACTTAATCATAAAGATATTCTTTCTAGTCCTTCTGCTGCTGACATCATTGTGCATAATATTCTCCACCTGACTCATTTTCCCTAATAAAACAAAGTATTTCTGTTTAACAGTTCTATTTTATCAACACATTTTGACTTAGATTTCTAGGACAGTTGAATAAAGAACAACTTCAAGCTATTTTGGCATGCTTTGAGAGATTGCTCAAACTTCTGTATAGCAGGGGTCATACGAGCTGTTTTAGCAGCGTCCAGAGATGCTCTACGATGTGCAGCAATACTGCACAGCTTCTACAGAATATTCCTAGACATCAATCTTTTGACAGGTATTTGTAAAAAACCCAAAGCTTTTCAAGGCAGCATGCAGTCCATTCCCTGACCCAGATCCATTAGTGTGTCTTAGACCAGTGATGATGACAAAGGCTGCAAAGCTCTGGCAGCTCTTTCCCAGGAGTTCAGTGCTGCTGACACTACTGGAGCTGACTTGAATTCCATGGTCCTACATCAGAGCTCTGCTCTTGCTCTTCGCAAAGGCTCCCTGATCCTACTGTAAGATATATGTTTCCAGTTAAAAACAGGAGTAGTCTCTAAAATCTAAAGGGGAAATATGGACATACAGTCACTGGTATAGCCACATGGAAATACCAGTGAGTTCTTTGGAACCTAACTAAGCTTGTCTCACCTTTGAACTCTCTGTGGGAGGCACATACACAGAGGTTGGATACTTCTTGCTCTGTACTGTAATTAGCCATCCTTCTTAACTAGAAGCAACATACTATTCAAAGTAATTCTATTTAGGATTTTTTCAGTGTCCCTCCACTGTGTAATCTAGATGAAGAGACAAATACTATTTCTTGAGCCAAAATCTCTTGATCTCTTTATTCTCGGAAGCATGAGATTATGATGATGAATGAAATTGTCTTAATTTTCATTTTTTCCTACACAATATTCCACTTGCATTATCTGACAGTCACAATTTAACAGCATTTTACGTTTAAGAAAGTATATCAAGACCTCACTATTCTTTTCTCCAAAAATATGAGTTAAAATAGCTTTGTAGCTTTTCTTTATGCGAAAGAAAAAACAAAATCTTTTCCGATTACGAGTTTAGACAACTCATAGCTACTTAAATAAGAGGTATTTCTACAGTGTACTTTAAAAGATTTTTCCACCTATAACGATTTTATTTACAGCTGGCTTTGCACTTAAGTGATCTTGAATTTATACATAAATAAAAGCAGTCTGCAAGACTAAATTCCTCAGACCATTAAATCCTTGCACATTTGAAGTACTAGGATGCATAATCTTCCTGTGACCTTGATGCAGAACTACATTACTATCTAGTGAAACAATAAAGACATCATATTTAATTCCAAAATAGGAATATCTTTCATTTTCAGTACAGAACTGCAAGATTTATCATTACAGCTGAATAAATATCTTGCCATTGAAAAATAGTGTAAAAAAGTGATACTTCAGGACATTTAAAACAAATCCTAATTTTGTACCAAATTTGCAAATAAATTTGGCTGAAAAAAACCCAATTATTTCATCCAAGCAAACGTTTCATTTGGAAATAAAGATTAGAATAATTAAAAAAGAAAAACACAGAAAATTCCAAAAGCCAAAATCAAATAGTTTAGAGTGAATGTTATTTTGACCCAGCAACTTAACCCTAAGGTGTTTGAATGACAAATTCTTTAGTGTTTCAAAAAACTCTTAGTCCCAAATTTCTCTTATCATTTAGCTTTATCAGAGATATTTTATTTTTTGATTTTTAGTTTTGAACAAGCCAAAATAAAAAGGAAGACAATAATGGTCTCACAGACATTTTTTGTCCATCATAAAATATGTTTAACAGGTTGGGTTTTTTAGCCTCTTTTAACAATTGAGTTACAAAATCCCAGGAATGCTGAGTGCACGTAATTATACTCATGTAGTCCTATAGGGAAAATCTATAGGGAAAATCACATGTAAGTAAAGTTTAGTTATGGTAATTGCAGTGTCTTCCACTTTCAGCATACTTTGTTCTATGTGCTTACTGAAAGTCATGTCTTTCGCATAGGGATTGCTCAGTGGGTCTTAACTAATTTACAGTGACTCTTAAACCAATTTGTTTACTTTCTAAACTAAACAAACCCTCAACTTCAGTTTTCCTTCATTCACCAGAATGCAATTTGCAGCAGTTTAGGAGCTGTCACACTGACCTCTGAGCTGTGCTAGCAGTCAATACAGTGAGATAATCGTGAGGGGTTCTGAAAGCTGGAAAACTGCTGCAATGAGCGACTTTTCCCAGCTAAGTCATTCCCAGAACAAATCAGCCTTTACACAGTAATTCAGTGCATACTGAGGAGACAAGCCTAACTTAAATCATTAGCAATGATCTAAACACAAATTGAGATACAATTATTAATTTATTACTCATTAATATTTAATATATCTTAATTATCATTGAGGTAAATTATTTTTCATTGAATCTCACACAGGCTTGTAAAGTTCATGCATTTTTTTTTCTCTTTGAGCTCTTATAATAGTATCCTTTGAGTAATGTATACTCCTTTTCTTAAACCTAAGATTGTTCTGAAAACATATCCTCATCCAGCTCAAAAGTAACTATTATAAAATGCATTACTGATTCATGAAAATGTATTTCTTTTCTGTAATCACCACACTGCAAAATGGTGTTCATAGATTTGCTTGTGAATCTGTGTGTATTATTAAGATGCAGTGATACGCTGGGCTGGGCAGCTCAGAACGGCAGACACTTTCCCTAGGGAAACTGAGTCAACATTAAAGAAGGAAAACCATAATCATACAATTTCCTTAGGCAGCATTCCTAACTACCCAAAGTAAGATATTACTGTTATTAAAATCACAATGTAGTAGCCCACCTAAAAATTTCACCTAAAAAATCACTTTCCAAAACTAAACCCACCATCTTGGTAATGGTCTCATTTTCATAACTGCATTTCCATCTGTTTGCAATTCCTAACCTGTGGGCCTTCAGTGATTGTACTCCAAAGCAGCACCTTGTCATTCCTAGCAGTCATCAAGGTCAAGCAATGCTTTTCCTTTGCCCTTCTAAAGCAGCACTTGGAAAGCTGTCAGTTATAAGTTTTATTAATTACTTCAAAACTAGTCTGACACACCCATTTCCATCTGGTTAAATTAACCTCCTTAAATCCCAATAAGCATAATTTGTATGTTATGATCTTTGCACTGTCCAATTGCATTTTAATATCTCTGTGATCAAGAGGACAATGTAAACAAAACACATTCTTTTGAAATATAAATGAATTAATTCCATTTTTTAGCTCCTTTTATAAGACTGAAATATTCAAACACTAGAATTCCTACTGAACAGAATTTTTACTTGAAGAGGTTTCTCAGTAGTAATTCTCTTTTCAGCTGTCACTCTTGAAATAATGTAGTGCAAACTCTTTTTGCTGCACTATTAAAAATAAACAACTACAGACCAAGAAAAACAAAATATGTGACACTTATCCTTCCTACCCTTTGAATAAATTTGTTTTGGTAATAACACAAAATGAAAAATTAAATCCCTATTCCCTCAAAACTTGGAAAACACATCACTTCTTTTGTTTAGTGCTTTCTTTTCAGAGCACTTTTATGCCGTTATGTCAGTAAATGAACTTTAGGACATGAAACCTTCAGGACATAAAATGGAAATAATGTATTATCAAAAATATGTGCATTAGAATCATAACAAGATAAAATACAGCAAGCACATGAAAACTTCTTTTGGATTTATGTGTGAAAATCTTCTATAGGCAGAGCCATAAAAAGGAGAAGGACTGATACTATAACTCTGGCTTCTTTTGTCTTTTTAAGGTGGGTATTTTTGCTTCTGGTAGATCAGGGGTCTCTAGTGGAAACAAAAAGATTTTGTTAAATGTTCAAGTTGTTCATGGCTTAAAATTCAGCTAAACATTCATTAATTAAAGTAAAATGACCCTCTTCCAAATTAAACTTTATGTAATCAACATACTTTGCTAATAGAGAAAACTTTAAAATGTGCTCCTGTTGCATCTTAGTAGTTGATGGGCACAGCAGATATTTTAAGAAAATACTTTTTGTACTGAAACTGGCTTTGAGATATACAGTGTATGCCTGGAAACCTGAACCAAAATGATACATACCTGAGAGACTATAGTTCTAGAAATGCTCAGGCCAGTTTATTCTGGCTTTCAATTTCTCTGAGAGAAAAAAATGCAGATTAATTAAAACAATTTTATATTACTTTTCACTTGTGAGATTAACTTTCTTTCCTACATAGACGCAAATCTCTCACAGGCATAAAGAGGATCATTAACCTTCTGAAAAAATGTTTTCCAATAACTGAAGAATGAATAAAAAAAGTCAAAAGTATGCCCAATTTTCTGACTGAAACTAGAAAACAGCTTTGAGTTCAGGATAATCTGATCTCTTTCAAAGCCTAGAAAGCAAGAAAGAGCTCTGACAAGAAAATCTCTAAATAACAAAATCAATGGAGGCTAGATCCTTCAAAATGGGAGCAAATCAATTACAAAGCAATCCATTCTGAGGATAAAACATTACTGTGTTATTACTTCAGATTTATTAAAAAAACAGTCACTACCTTTTTTTTTCTGACTAACAAGAACTAAACCACCAGGCAATAGCTTTTTTATTTTTCCCTAAGAGACATAAATTCAGTATCAAGCTGTTCCAGCTTGGAACTCCTGACAATATGGAAAACACATTGCTACCCAGGGATACAAGCGAGTGGGCTGGGAATTATACTCTAGGATCAGTCCCAGCTAAACCATCTTAGAAAGAAAAATTACACATAACCTTGGAGTTTCTACAGGCAAACAATGAAAGTACATAAAAGTGTTTTCAGTTTTGATGATTTCCTCAAAAGACTGATGAATAAAAAAATGAAGATTATGCTTCAGTTCGTATCAGAATATTGCCTCTTTAGGTAACTCTCAACCTTAGTATGATAAAATTACCATCATGTTTTCTGCAAGAGTTAACCAAATGTTCAACTCTGTTAGTAGCTTTATTATGTAGAGTCTTATGGATAATTGCCATCCATATGAAATTAAAACTTCATCAATTGTGTTGTGCCTGGTTGCATTCCTAGAAGCATTGAAAATAGTGCATTTCAGCATCCTAGAGACTGCAAACTAGTAAAAATTAGACACCTTAATATCACTTTTGCTAGAGCATCAACAAACCCAGTAATAGGTTCCTATTAGGTTTTGTTTTGCATGGTACATACCCACACAAACAAACACCCACACAAAGCAAAACTTTTTTTAGTGCAGGGCTTTATTCAATTTTGTAAAACAAAGAAGCAATCATTAAGAAAGAGCTCATGACAGGTTTAACCACTACCAGACCTTAGTTTAGTTAGCATTTCAAGAAATTTTTCTATTGTAAGTTCCTTAGAAGTATTTTCATACTTAGATATCACTTGAAAATACATGTGAGCTCTGGTGAATTACATTTCAGTGAGCTTAGTGCTGTAATTTTTGTAATAGGGATAGCACTTTTGACAGGAGGATCTTCTCCTCTGGACAAGTCTGCACTCTGCATTTGCCTCATCTTGTGATTTAAACCATTGGTGTGTTATCTGCTGGTACAGAAATTAACATCATCATCAAATGACTAGCAAGTGTCTAGAGAACTGTGTCACTAACAGACAAAGGAGACATCTAAAACATTCATGTAGAAAAAGTTGTGGGCTGTAGAAGTATAAAAAAAGCATACACTAGGAAAAAAAAATCTAACAGTATGTTTGATTGGTCACCTCTGAAAAAAGGCCCTGCTAGAAAAACAAKTTATAAATTTTTTTCTTATATAAGTCTCGTCTCTGTTAAGTACTCAGATTAAAACCCATTGCTGAGTTAAAAACATTATGGCCTTTTTCTATATAGTGTTTATCAAACACAAACTCTTTAACATTTCTTTATAAGCAAGTGTTACAGTAAAATGCAAAAGCAAGGATGAATGTAGATTTGCCCTTAGGCAGTCTTGACTGTAGGCAGACCCAAAAGTGTGAGATATATCTAGTTTTCCCTCTGTCAGAATATTCTTATGATATTAATGTTATTAAATTTAAAGGTACTTTAAAATACTAACATTAAATRTTTTTAATCATTAAAATAAAAATATTCAGATTAAAAGATTAAATAAAAATTATCCAAGTATACTTAACACACTAGCTAGAAATATGTATGGTCTACTGTATATGTATCAATCTCCATGATAGATACTATCAATCATAAAATGATATATAAGATAACTTTCTATTATGTTAATTCTATCTAATAAAGTTGTCATTCAAAATTATTTTAAGAGACATATATAAAATTTCCCCAAAGAAGCCTCCCAGTAATTTTGGATGAGGCACCCTGAGGCTTCACGTGGTACTGTTAATAATATACCCATCAAAATAAGAATGAAAAATGAGAACTTTCATAAGATTTTCAGAACCAAAATTGCTAACAAAGACCATCTCTTCCTTCATCAGTTCACAGTAGAGCTTCTGAATGAACTGGTTTCCACTGCTTCCCCTTAATASGGTTTTATGCCACTTCTTTCTCAGTCCTAATTTCACTTGCTTATCACACACACAAGTTCAGCACCATGACTAAGACATTTATGGGTTCAACATGTATGCAAATTATTATATACAGAATATGATATTGCAGTAGCACTAAATTGTAAAATCATATCTTCAGAAGTTATTTAATACCAGAAAGTTTCAGGAGTGCCCCATTACTCGAAGAGGTGGGTAGAGATACAGTTTAGATACAGTATAAAAAATGATTTAAAGGATGACTGAAAACTTGTATTTTATTACTGTCTATCCCTCAACTTTCCAATRTTCTAATTGCCAGAAATTCAGTCAATTAGTTCTAAAAACAGCTGACATATAGCTGTTTTTAATGCAGCAGCTGAGTAGTCGAGCACAGCTATTGTCTACTTGCTCTTCCTTCCTTTCATTCCTCCAAGTCAAATAAAGTAGTGCTTCACACAGTGCTTAGGAAGTGAATGGGGCCAAACTCACCCCACCTCTGCTAAATTTTAAAATTATTCCAAGAGAGGAATCCTTTCAATGTCCCAAAGGCAATTATGACTCATATAAAGCAAGGGTGGCACCTGAAACAATATTCCACATTTATCTAGTGGGAACAAGAAAAGCAAAAACCCAATAGGCTAACCTCTGCTAAAAAAGATGAAATAATGTCACAATCTTTTGGCCCATGTTTGTATCTCAGATCTGCACAGCTCATCTCCTCGTGCCAGGCAAAGGTCTGTCCTTGAGTTCTTCCTGGAGTTCACAGTAGAGTGCAGTACAGCTTCAAAGGGAGATGTGGAGGGCTGCCCTCAMAATGGTGCATTCTCCACGACCAACATGTTCTCCAGAGAAGTGAGATGTCATTTGGGATTACTTCAGGAGAGAGGTGAATAACTAGCTGGGATTCCAATGTCCCAAGTAGTGGGACCCCAACAGTTAATTGTATAAAAAGAGCGCCACATTTTCCTCCAGTTTTTGAGCTTGGACATTCACATTCAGATGGAGGTTAAGGGGCTCTAAACTCCACATAATCTCTTCTGGAGCCCCATCTTGAGCAGCTCGTGTCATATCACAGCTTTCCAGACTGAACTAGTTGGGCCAGGGCAACCAAGTATGTTGCTTAACAGAACAGAGGCCTGATGCAGGAAACAGGATTAGCTGCCACTGCTTACGATGACAGACTTTCTCCATGGGCAATTCTGATTTACCTGATGAATCAGGTATTATTAATTGAGCAAGGGAAGTAGATAAGTTATTGTAGTATCACAGACAGTCGGTGCAGTTGACGAGAATTGGGGTTGCTTGATTCCAAACATGATAAAGACTTTAAAAGTTAATGTGCAGCTTGTACTGAATAATAACAGGAAAATATTATAATGAATAGTTAATCATCACTTAATTAAATTTTCAGGATACAAGGGCTACTAAGCAATTAAACAAATATTCTGTACTTAAGAGCATAATTAAAGGGCCTTCCTGCTTCCTGTATATAACATAATTTCAAAAACTTCACATTTCTCATGATCATTTCTACCAGGAAATACCTGTGAGGCAGAAAACAGATTACGCAGCAACATTTCATTGTTTCCTCAAGCTGTCACAATTGAGAATAATGTTATAAGAAATCTACATAATAATCATTCATAAAAGCAATTGTTTGTTAAGTCTAGCATATTAAGGGTCAATGCATTATAACTAGATTGCTGAAATAATAGAATGTGATCTTTACAACAGTTTGATACCTGTGAATGATTCATCATACCCTTCCATCTGTAGCTAAAAAAGTCTAACTGGCACTCTGCTTTTGAAACTGTTAGCTGTAGAATTTATATGATGGAGTGTTATGAGACTAGATGTTGTCTAAGGACAACAAATACATATGCAAATATCATAATATTTTAGGAAAAAAGTAAAGATTTATAGATCAAGGTTTATTAAATCTAGCATTATTTATCAGAATAAGTTCTGGTTTGGAAACCCACATAAGCAGTCTTGGGATTCAGAATACTAAAGTCAGTTCTCAGTTTTTGATTTTCAGTAGTATGAGTAAAATTAACAGAAAATGACATTTCAGATTAATTCAGTATAAATATATGAGTTGATTCAGACTCACACTTTCCTTCTTTCTCAATTTATCCTGCTATTTGAAACATTCCTGCCATCATGGCATCATAAACTGCTAAAAGCAACTGGAGACTTTTGCAAGAATCCAAAAAAAGCGACCACCTCCAGCTCTGTAGTATTTACTGTGTAGCACTGTTTGTAGAGGTCTTATTAAACTGGTTCAGTAGGATGCTATGACAGAGGTTTTACCTACCCTGGTTTAAGTCATAGACTCCTTATTATTCCATTGGTCTCTACAACAAAACATTTATTCCATTTCTCCTAGTTATCTTGCTACCCAGTCAACCTTCTGTGTCCTTCCTGAAATATGTACATAAAATCTTCCTAAGTTCTACAGGGCTGGGAGTAATGACAAATCTAATGTGGTTGTGCTCCTTTTTAATGTGCTGTCTTTAAAAGAATCATTTAACTGTATCATGTCAGGAAACAATGGTCAGCTGAGAAAACGCAGAAGTAAAGGCACCAGATTTTCACAGTTACTTTGTTCTATTTCTGACTGACATTTTGAGGGATATTTCTTTGGGTTTCCTCCTAGAAGGCAGGTAGAGCATGATTATTCTAATTTTAGTGTGTGAAGTGCAAAATGAAAAGCCACACAAAGAAGGAAGTTCTTTATTATTCCTCCTCAAAAAAAAAACTCATGAGCTGAGTGAGTCATCAGATTACTTTGTTATTTATCCTACCAGAACAGTTTATTTGGATGTCAGGAAAATCATAGCTAAATGCCAGTCTACACAGAAGTGGTTGCACAGTTCTTCCCACCTACCCAAAACCTACTGCAAGACTCAAAATAATCCCAAAAAACCACAACAAAAAAAAAACCCACTCCAAAACCAACCACCTCCACACTCCAAAAACCTCTATAATAGCAACATTTTAAACCTGCCAGTGCTTTCCTCTGTCTCTCACTTTCTCTCTGGTTAAACACTCATGTCATCACTAGCATACACCATCTCATCTCTTTATGAAGACAGCTGCCAAGATCTAAGCTGCTGAGACAGCAATGACTGTAAAATAAACCAGGCAAAAGCAAATGAAAAGAGATCATACTTTTCTGGGGCTGATCTCCAAGTTCAAGTCAGTGCAAAGTTCGTGTGCACTGGTGTTTAGTCTCAAGAAGAGAATTTAGCAGCAGACAGAAGCTATGTTATTGACATGTTGAATCTTTCTTAGGATCTTCTACAGTACCCATTAGCATTTAGCAGTCTACCACTGTTTTCCTGAACAGAATGCTAATGTGACAGCACACCTACCTTCACTCCTTCATAATTTTCTACATAAAAATCCTTACAATGCAGAATAAATTTTATAGCAACACAGCACTGGAAAATTTCTTGGAGGAGTTCTACTTTGAAACTTATTGCACAAATTCCTTGCTTACTCTACATGCACAAGTATATTGATTTCATGGAGGTGCTTTTCATTAGTCAGCTGGATATCTTTTTKTTAAGACACAAAAACCCTTTCAACAGCACATTTTCTGGGAAATTTTTGTTTCTTCAGAAAATGTTCTGTTGGTGTTATCCAAGCAATCTATGCAAAGCAACTTATGGTATTCTAAAAAAACTGGGCTAAAAATTTGAGATCGATATATTGAAGGCACTCCAATCAGGGATGTCTTTTCATAAAATATTTCTTGAACCTCACTTTCTTAGCATCTCTTTCAGGTCATTCATTTCCCAGGAGCCCACTCAGACTTCTAGATATATTTTTCTTGAGCCTGTAAATTCTGAAACTGTACAACTTCCAGGGAACTGTGTGCTTTTGGAATGCTGTTTTTTATAACAGCTCGTTCAGTTAAGAATTAAAAAATAAATATACTGCAATCCTTTTTGCATCCCTTTAAAGTCTACGGTGAAAGGGAACATATGGTCATGGCTTGCAGAAAGACATATACATGATCTATTGGACTCCAGTATCAATTAGGAACTTCTGAATGTTTTTTYCTGCCTATGAGAACTCTATTCCATAGTTAATGAAATAACAGCAAGAAGCAAGAAGAATATTTGTATCACTTATACATGGGAACCTATTGTATATGCAAAAAATTTCTCAGTCCCTTTTGCAATTCATTGGAGTTAAAAAAATTGAGGTGATAGAAGTGGGTTATTACAAATTGTCCTTTGGATACTTCTCTATATCTGTTATTCATTTCTCTTGACAACAAAGACTCTACAAAATAGTAACTAAAATGGGTGATGTGAATGCTCCTAAAAAAAATCATTTTAATGGATGTATATTTTGGCAATCAAAGAATTTGACGTCTGTACTTGAATGAAAATAAACCTTAAACCTTTGTATACTTTGTAAACTCTTCAATTTTTTAGTCAGTCTTAGTTATACACTTAAACATCAAAATGTTCATGATTTTGTACAATATTCAACATCGCTGATATTGTGTACTAAAGGATTTTCAAATCTATTGCACATATGAATCTTGAAATCAATGTAGAGAAGGTGAATCTATACAGGAATAAGATTGCATAGGATGCTTTAAATCCTCCACCACCTGAAGTCTGTATTCTAAAGAAGGAGTAATTTATAAAGCCCTTTCCTACCACAATTACAACCAGAATTTGTCATATTTGAAGTAAGCACATGAACAGAATTGGAATGGAGTGCGAGTTACAAACAACTGAGTAAGGATGCCAAAACATTCCTTCCTTCCTTTCGCCTCCAAAGAGCAATCTGGAAGGCTTATGGAAGTCACTGTCTTTGTTCCAACCAACAGAAGAAGTGTCTGAGTGTTGAGTACCTGAAAAATAATAATAATTAGAAGGAAGAAAGAATGCACTATGGGGTTTTTTTCTTCTTTTTCTCCTTGCTTTTGTGCATCATCTTAATGTTGCATAAAAATCTTTTTTATTCAATGGTCTTCTCATCAGGAAATTCTGAGCTTTTGAGTTGCAAAAGTGCCAGGGGATTCCTCTTCACAGGATTTCATTTGTCTTTGAATCTGCAGTTTTTGGTCTCAGAAGTACAATACCAAAAGTCTGAAATATGAGCATGAGTAACAACAGCAATAGCATACTCAAAACATAAACTTCTCTGGGCATCCTTGTGAAAAAATGTCAGTTAAACAAGATACTATCACTAGTTGCCTTATGACATAGATTTCCCTTCTGATTATATGCTCTGCTATAAGAAAAACCAACATACGGTTCAGAGTATGTTTGGATTTTTTTCTCCCCATTATTTCTTCCACAGCTGTATGATTCTGTTATTGAATTTCTCTCTTTATCTATTGTTCACTCCTGAGTTTCCATCCAAGTGGTTTGCTAAACACTGCTAACACTCCTTCAGATGAAATTGAGAGTTCCCTTTTCAAGGAATCTTATCCAGCCTTGTCTTGTAACTACCTGGAGTAAATGTTGAAGGAATTTAATGTTTACTTAATGTCAGTTTTAATGCTGGCATACACCATTTTGGAAATATAACCTAAGGATAATTTATAAAATGAAATTTTCGAATGAAGAGGTAACCCTTTCTAATCCAGGTTGATTGTGTTGTTAGTTTAGGATTCTGAAAAAGGTTAATATAATTTATGTCAAACATAGCTTGCTCAGCTTCTTTGATATTACTTTTTCTTTTTGTTTTTAATGATATAAGAAAAATGATTCGGTCAATATAATATTCATAAGTCTTCTCACATTAGGGATATAGTGACTTAGTAACACAGAATATAAATGTATATGGCTTTGCTTTCTAGTTGGTATTTGTATAAGTTTGCCTTTCAGATACTCACTTTAATTATATGTAATGTATAGTCATGAGTGTGATTAATGGATTATAGATTCTAGTGTGGTACCATTACCAAAAAGACTGTCACAGTCCTTGGGTACCTGAATAAGGGAAATATTAATTAGGCATGGATCAGCTATTTTTCCATTTAATTTTAGAGGTACTAAGAACAATTTTCAAACGGTTTAAAAAGAGTAATGAAAAAAAATATTAGAGGCATTCCAGAAACAAGGGTCCAGAATGATGAATGGACTGTAAAACGTGACATTAGTACCCATTCAACAAAATTCACCCCAAAATCTGTGTAGTTTTTCACATTGCAATGAAGTAATTAATCAATCACACCTGATTTATAACTTAATATAACCAGACCCAATGCTTGGTAGTGAAAGCTGGGTAGATTCTCACAAAGGATTGAAAATAMTTTTTTTGAGTCTTGGAAAATTTATAGTAAAATTTTTAGTAGTTATTTAAAATGTTTCTGTTAAAAAGGGTCACTGAGATTTTTTGAATTCTTGATTTGTTTAATTCAGTTTGGTTTCCAAACACAAGTTCATTGGGTCTGATAGCAGCAGACTGAGGTCCTATGAGCTCTAATTTCATACGTGACCATACTATTCCTCTGGACTCCAGTTTGTGACTCTGCAGAAAGCCTGTGAAATTCGTTCCCTGAGAGATGGAACTTTACAACTCTGCTAACGATGAATGACCAGAGAAAACGAATGGCTTAGTTCTGTGTTCCCCTTCATATGCAAGCACACACTGCTTGAAAATATGCCTAGTGTGGACTGCTCATTGTAGCCTCTCTCGTGCCTACCACTACTTTCCCTTGTCAAGAAGAGGTAATCTGGCCTCATAATTAAATATGCTTGTTACACTACTTGTACTATTAATCTAAACATCCTCAGGCAGAATCTTGGTATCCTCTTGCACCCTTTTGCTTTTAACAAAAAGATGTATAAAAATAATTTTGAGATTTATTCAATTCCATTTCACTGAATGATAGCTGGGTTTTTTATGTTTACTGACTTACAAGAATTTTCTACAATATTATAATAAAGGCAATTACAGTCTCCTTCTGTAAGAATCTGGAGGTTAACATCCACAATTGGCAGTTACTGAAAGGAGAGAAGAACATAAAATATGCTTGCAGAGAGAGTTAAGTGTTTGTCTTACATGAGAGCAAAGAGAAAAAGCCATCTATTAAGCAGTTTTAATAATGCAAGAACATCAACTCCCAGATTTAGAGATCCAGCTCTGAAATATTAAAGTGTAAAGACATTATTTTTAGTAAAATGCAGCATTCCAGAATAACAAAGGTGATTTTCATCAAGCATAGTGTTGCAAGAAGACTGGGAACCTTGCATCTGATTTAGTACTGAATGAAAGCATTTCCCAGGCAGAGGTTTTTTCAGGGATAAGAAGAACTGTCAAATGCAATCAGAAATTGGTCTTTTAAATTGAGAAATGTAGAATACTATAATTATCTGAAAGAACAGGCAAGCTTGGGCTTGATGACATTACTGATCAAAAGTAACCTCAGAGGTTTTGAAATTTTGTTCTTATTCTGAAATCGTAGGGATTTATTATTTGAAACTATTATTTTTCCGTATCTGTCTCAGTTCTTGTTAGACTACCGTGTTAAATGATTTCTAGGTTACTTGCAAATTCTTTTATTGCCACAAAAGACAAAATCAGGCTTTATATATAAAACCCCAAACCAATCAGCCCTCATATTTATGTCTAAAAATTATCCTTTTTATTTACTTTCATTTTTCTGTTGTTTTTTGGTCTCATAAATTAATACACATATATCCCTAATGCAATCAAAATTAGAAATCATATGTGTTGTATTATTTGGGGAAGTAGTTTTCTATCTTTTTAACACATTTGCCATCAACAGAACACGGGGTTTTTTTGGTTTTTTTTTTTTGGAGGGAAGGGATTCCGCTGCTGTGCAAGAATTCTTGCATGTGTGTTGGCTTTGGAGAAAACACAGATAAAAAGCAAAATGCTACAATTGAAGGATTCCTCTCTCCAAGACACCAAAGCTCTGCAGCAATCAAGCACCATCATCTATTTCAGAGTGAGTAGCAGGAGGCTGGACTCAGCCCAAGGCACACTTGGAGACCATCACCTAGAGCCCCCCTGCTCTTAAACTTCAGAGCTCTGGTGCTCTGGAAAGCAGATCAGACCTGGATTTCCCACTGCACAACTTCCAGTGGGCTCCTTCAATCTTTTTTTTCTGTTTCCAGAAACTGCAGAATTCTGTCCTCAGTCTCTTCACATCCTATATTGTAAGTAAAGTCAGTCAAGTTCACAAGCACAGAAAATCTTCTTCTTGATAAGAAGAAGATTACATTAGATAAACAAGAACATAGGCTCCACTAGCACTCCCTGAGCTTGGAATATATCAATATTCAAAAGATAATCACTTGATCTAATCAAAGACTCATTCTTTTGGAGGTAAGCCTTCATTAAAAAAATGTTTGGGTACTTTTTTTTTTTTTTTAACCTATCACAGATCTCTTTTAAAAGTCATAGAAGCATTAGGACATTATAGATCAGCTTGTTCCAGCCATCCTGTCATTGGCAGGGACATCTTCCACCAGACCACGCTGCCCAAAGCCCCATCCAACCTGGCCTTGAACACTTCCAGGGATGAGGCATCCACAACTTCCCTGGGCAACCTGTTCCAGTGCCTCAACACACTCTAAGTGAAGGATTTCTTCACAATTTCTAATATAAACCCACCTTCTTTCAACTTAAAGCCATTTCCCCTTGCCTATTACTACCCACCCTTGTCAAAAGTCCCTCCCCAGCTCTCTTGTAGGCCCTTTTAGGTGCTGGAAGGCTGCAATAAGGTCACCCCAGAGCCTTCTGTTCTCCAGAGTGAACAACTCCAGCTTTCTTAGCCTGTCTTGATATGAAAGGTACTCCAGCTCTCTGATAATCTTTGCGGCCTCCTCTGGACTCTCTTCAACAGGTCCATGCCATTCTTATGTTTAGGACCCCAGAACTGAAGAAACTAATCTCTGTGGAGTCCATCCATCAAATTCAGTTGAAAGACAAGGATGTCATGCCAGACAGTGTCACTTTTTACACAAATCCAGGGACATGATGTCAGTTCCTCTTTCCTTATCTACCAATGTCATAACCCCATCATAGTAGGTGACCAAATTTTTCAGAAACTATTTGTCCTTAGTAAAGCCATGTTGGCTGTCACCAATCACCTCATTATTTATCATGTGTTCCTGTAGAAGACCCTCACTATAGTGTTGCCTGTCCCTGCTCTCCTTTCAAACCCGACCCATAAACTCTTGCCCAATTCCTCTTCCATCCCTAGGCAGAGCCCCTTGAACTTTAGCTGGTCATTAACATGGAGGACAACATCACCTCCTTGCCTCTGTTTCCTTTCCTTCCTTGTATCCTTCCATTCTAACACTCTAGTCATAGGAACCATAGGAACCATGTCTCCACGACATTACTGAGATCATAGCCCTGCAGGCATGCACATCTCTAATTTCTGTTTTTTCCCCATGCTACGTTCTTCACATAGAGGCATTTAAGTTGGGCCCTCAGTGAAGCTGACTTAGTGGCTGTAATTTCTTTGTACTGATCTTCAGGTGCTGTTCTACTGACCTGTGATGTCTCTCTCCAACTTCTGTTCATCTATTGCTAGCCCTGGCATCCAGCTGTTAGGAGTAGGACAGATTGAGGTTCTCCTTCCCTGGGAACTTTAGTGTAAAGCCTTCTTCCACCATCTTGGCAAGCTTACGACCAAAGATGTTCCTCTTCTTCTCTGACAGATGGACCCCACCAGCCTCCAGTAGACCACATTTCTCAAAGTGAGTGGCATGGTCTAAGTAGAAAAATCCTTGGCTGTGGCACCAGTTCTGTAACCATTTGTTGATTCTACAGATTTCACTGGCCTTTTCAAACCCTTTCTCTTTGGGAGGACTGATGAAAAAATAACCTGTGCTCCAAATTCCCTCACTGCCACTCCCAGAGCTCTGTAATCCTTCTTTATACTCCTCAGTCTGCTCATGGCTGTACTGCTGGCACACACATGAACAGCAGATAATCGTCAGTGGACTGAGAGAAAGAACTTTATTGCCATCCAACAGCTTCAAATTTCACTGTCTGCTTTTCCCTTTCCTCAGCTAGAAAGCGTAGTGGACACTGAACCAAGGGTAAATATTTTTGAATGCTGAGACACAGAAGACAGGACATAGAGTTACAGGCTTGCACTTAACCGATTTATTTCTGGCTGCGTTTACCTCAGTTAACTAAATAAAGTAAATAAAGAAATATTTCAAATATGTGATAAATAACATGTCATAAATAATTCATAAGTTTTGTCCAGTGTAAAAACGAGATGTTTCAGTACTAACTGGGAAGTTAAAACAAGCTGGTAGCCTCTGCTCAGGAACATTAGAGGGACCAAGAAGAAGCACACCCTTGGCTGAGACATGGGCATCTGGCAGGCTGCCAGGTAGGAGGTGTAAAGCAATACCACCCACACGGCCCAGTGACAGAAACAATTCCTCCCACTTTCTAGACTGTGCCTTAGGCTCTGACAGCACAAGATGAACCTTAGTTAAAGGCAAAATTTCAGCAAAATTAATATAACTTCATGCAGACAAACCCGAGGTGACACATCTATGCTTCACCTTATGTACGCAATTTAGCAGTCTGTTTAGCATCACTCCACAAGGCAGCTCATTTCCTGCATCGAGAACCAGAGTCATGAGAGCAGTTACTGATTTCAGTTCCCAGACCTGGAAATCCTGGCAAAGAAAGTAATTTGATCTGATTTTTCTTTGTACCCTGTGTGTTTCTAAGACTACGGTTTATCACTTAAACTACTCAAACAACACCCTTTAAAATCTGTTAGACACATGTTTAATGCTATTTTGGTGAAAATAAAAGACAATTGAAAGGAGCAAAATTATCAAAAATTAACATGCCTTTTAACAGCAGTATTCTGTGCAAGGTTTTATTTTTTCAGGCCTTTGGCTCAACATATTCTTTTCTCCTAATCCAAGTTCTAAAAAACCCCAACTGCATGTTTATTCTTTTCTTTGTAGTCATTAAGGAATAATATGATATCTATCCCTACAAGGCAGGTGAGTTGAATTCAAGTAGTGTGTGTTTCTCTATGTTGATTAAGAAGGGATTTTATAGAATTAGCTCAGATGCAGACATGTATATCATAGGCATGTAATCCTACCTAAGAATTTTTGCGATATTCCTCTGAATGTGTCAGACATGCATAAGGTCCAAGTATGAAACACAGAAATAAAACTATTTCTTAACTATCAAAAACACCTCCTCTGTGGAGTGTCCCTGGGTTTTGGGTGTACAAGGAATTCAGGACAGAAATTTAGTTCTACGTTAAATTTAATGTTTCCTTTTTGTTTTAATTCTGATTGTTTGGCACGGTCAAGAGACAGACATTACTCCAGAGAAGAAAGAGTATAGTTCGCATTATTTTACTACTGAAGTAGGCTGAGACTTCTGACACAGAAGCTATCATATTGGGATTTTTGGAACCCAGCTTTAAAGTAACTGATGGTTTACAGGTACAAATTATAGATAGCTTGCTGGATTAGATGGAGAAGTAATGGGCAGAAGAGGAGAAAATGATTTTGCATGAAGCTCAGCAGTTCTGCTCGATTTATCTTCCTAGTCAGGCTGAGCTTACAAATTTAGCTTTAAACAGCATTTTGCTTCATTCTTCACCTTCCCGCTGCCCATACTCCCCAGTTTTGTTTTACATCAATGATGTTCAGATCTGGAAAGGACAATCGCTGTATGCAATTTTGGCACAATATATAATATCCACTTTTTTAACAGCAGAGTAAGTGCTTTTTTGTCCCTTAGAAAAATTTTACCCCAACTCATATGTGTTTGTGTATCTAAAAAACCCCAAAAACAATTGCCAAAAACTCCCCAAAAAACTCAACCCAACCCAAGCCAAACCAAAAAGTTTGGATTTTTTACTGCTATTTTTTAAATTTCAAATATTTCTTAACTTTTTTATTATTTATCTTTATAGCAGAAAAAACCCCAGCCTTACAAGTATTCTGTGTATAATCATCCTCATAGAAGAACCACTGTAAGTATCTGGGTGTAGTCTGCTCAGGGGATTATTTCTGTCTTTGCTATATTTTTACTTCAGACAAGTTCCAGTGAATCTTAAACTTTTAATTTGACAATTACATAGCTAGATTTTTTTTTTTGTACAATAAACTATAATTTTAATTGGAAGTTTATTTAAGGAATCCACATGATGTAGCAAAGAAATGACTGCAGAAATTTTTCCTTAAGTAAATAAAATATTTATGTACCCTCAGAGTTGTGTCTTTCTCTTWCCATAATATCAAGAAGCATCATTCTTATTGTTGTTTGCTTTTTAATACTCTCAGTAACAATGTAGTGTTTATAAAGAAATGAGAAAAGAATTTTCCTTATATCACCCATTAGTAGAATTGTTAATTGATTTGTTCCTTGTCTATATTTCTCCACTGAAATTTCTCAGTATTACACAGCTCATTCTAGCAATATCAGTCAGTAAAGTCGTGCAAATTAAGAATGATGGCTTTTTTTGAACTTAGTTTACAACATCATGATTAAATGTCAGCCTCATTAGTACAGGAGTGTTTTCGCTGTTTCAGTTATTGCAGCAGCAGTGAAGAACGATAGGAGAAGCAGATTACTCTAGACAACAACTTAATTTCATCTGTACGACCTGCATAAAAATCAACTGTTCTGGTATAAATGAATGAAGCTAGAATAATAATTATTGATGGATTCATAGAGAAAAATACAAGAACCAAGACAACTTTTTGATTCACAGTCTGAGTTTCTATGCATGCCAGCTGAACAAAAAATATGTATGTGTTGTTCTTCTTGCAACTACATTTTAATTCGAAAGTTGTTGAAATGTGAAGAATCACTGAGACATCACAAAGATGAAATCACTTCTTCACAGGAACAGCAGAGTCATTCCTATATTGCTATGATGGAGAGATGCTTTTCAAATATTTGCTAGTGGATGAGTAATTGCTATGCAATGATTGAAGCTTATACAACAAATCACAATTACCTGTCATAAGTTTTTCATTGCAGCCACAGACTGCAAGTACTTTTGGACAAGAGCTCTCTCTTCTATACAAAACCCAAACTCTCACAGTCAAACTGAGGCAAAACTGTAACAACAGCAAATCTGTAACCAAATAATTTAATTAATGCATTTGCAACCAGATTTAAGGTATTATTTCAAAAGTGGCTTAACTGAATGTGAACCCTGAATTTGAAAGACGTGTGCTTGTTTCTGTTCCTTTGTTATTTAAAAATAAACATCGCTGTTTTGACCTAGCTAAGCACTTCAGAAAAATGAAGAGGTGATTTCTCTTACAGTATTAAAAGTTATTGTGTAAAGAGCTTTGATTTTTTTTTTTTATTATTATTATTTTTATTATTTTTGGGTGCATCTAAATAAATGCATAATGATTCTATACCCATTAGTTTTGTAGATTCAATATTTTCATGGAATGCTCATCAAATGAACTTTAAATCTGCCTCCGAGCTCCGGCATAGTTTCATTTCCCTAATTTGAAGCTAGAGATCGTTGGTCTAGCAGTTCCCTCAAGATACTGTCGTAGATTCTCAAATTTAGTAAGTATATCAAATATGTATGCCGGGAAATCTGGAATGAAGATCATAATGAAAATCAGCCATTTTCTCTCAGTAATTTAAGAGCTAAATCTATTTCATATTTCATGTTCATGTCATATTTCATAGTTATTAAAGGTCCTATTTTGATTGATCCTTTTTTCCCTTTTCTCATTGGTATAGTGGCATTTCATTATTCCCTCTAATTCACCAGCTGAATCATATTCAGAATCAAATTGGAAGTGCTTGAATCATGCATCTGAAACCCAAAAAAAAAAAAAAATCTTTTTATAGGATGTTTTTAAGCTGATTAATCTACTTTGAACAGGATAGGTGTACTCAGAATTTGGGCATACAGCAAGCCTGCAAGATAAAATGACCCTAAAGAGCTTTTGGGTCATATTTGGTACAACATCTGCAAGTAACTCTAATTTAGGGTCTCGGTAGCAAATGAAACATTTATTCCAATATTGAATAGGTCTTAAGACTACGATGGATGTAAGACTGTGCCTTCATATTTATTTTCCATTCCAATGAACTAAGAGTTTTTGTTTATTTCCTGCAATCAATGAACAAAAAGATACCACGTGAAGGAGAAAAATTTAGGACAGAGAAGGAGAACTTATTTCTTAAGAGCTTTGTTTTAATTTTCAGAAGAAGAATAATACAACTCAATGTTCTTTTGGCATCGAGCATAAAAAGTCATGCACAATATCTCACTCATAGTGTTTCATAAAACTGAAGATGTTAATTTTCTGCTTGTGAATGAAAGACACTTATTTTTTGGTATCTTGTACCTATATTTTAATAGGCATGTATTTTGGTAAGAATTTTTGGTTTTATTGGCATGCAGAATACTGTAAATGGAATTTTTATATCCTATATACTGTGCTTTTTCTCTAAGTTAACTACTTTCTTCTTCCATATGGGAAACAAAACATTTTCAAATGAAAAAGGTATGTCCTTTTTCAAGGTTTTATCATGACTGCTGGGTTATATACTCTTCCCATAACTGTGAGTAAAAATGCAGTTTCAAAGAACTGGTACATTCCGTTGCTGGGAGTCAGGTATGTATTAGTGTTTCCTGATGATATTCCATTCCTGTGTGAGAGTTAAAAGGAGCATCTGACTGCATTTTGGTTGGAAAAAAAATAAATCCATCCAAGTATCACCTTTCTAACATGAAAAACAAAACAAAAAAAAACCAAAAACCAACCAACCACAAAAAACCAAACCAAAACAACAACAACAAAAACCCCAAACCCAACCTCCCCAAAAAAAACCCCACCCCAAACCAACCAAAAAAAAAAAAAAAAAACCCAGACCAAACCAGAAAAAAAAAATAAAAAAAAAATAAAACCCAAAACTTTTTGGAAAAGCACCCTAGTGCTTTTTCCTCTGAATTCGAAATAAAACCCCAGCCAAACCCATAGTGAAATGAATACACAGGTCAAGGTTGTTTTCTTTAATTTCTCTAGAACAGTGGAAAATAACCCTAGGGGTAAAAAAAAAAAAAAAAAATTATCAAACTTCACCCTGTCCACCACCTGCATCAGCTAAAAGAAGTTGGTACAGAAAATTTGTTTTTGATAGTAAAATTATACAGCAAACAACTACACATCCATGAAGGAGAACACTCATATGAGCATTTATGTGTTGAAATCCTACATGTTCCCAAAGAACTAAAAGATAAAGAGATCTATAAAAATAGAATATAACACTGTAGATTTCTACATTCCTGTTGCATAACACTTCAAAGTTAATTTCAGTCCAGCTAAACTGCTGCAGAGACATTTAATACATCCTCAAAATACTGAAAGGGGTAAAGAAAATGCATACAATGCTGTCCAGAAATTGGATGTGTCCAAGATCTTGGTAATGATTAGGGTGCCCTACTTCATCACAGGACATCAGACTCCAATGATTTCATCTGAATAACGTGATTTAAATGAAACTAGAATTACATATGGCTTTTCATTTGTATTGTTCAATTGTTAACTCATGAAAGACCCTCACTATAATTAGATGAATTAACTGACCCTGAATCCGTACTACAGGAGCCTGTTTTGATACTTGAAGAAGAAATGGTTTATTTTGTCCTCCTACTGGGCTTTCCTCTTCTATACGCTACAATTAAAGTTGTGATACTGGGCTAATGAGGAGACCTGGAAGGGCCACATTCTCCACATTTCATGTAGCTGAATATTATCTGCCATATAACTTTGCCAGCTCATATGCAGCATTTGGAACAATGTGGATTCCTTTTTTGGCTTGGCTCATGCATAATAGATAGAGATGAAGTTTGTGCTGTGGAGGACACTGAAAGTAGCTGCAGGATGTAGAGCACTAACTGCTGACAGGCTTTTGGTCAACAAAGCCCAATACAGCAAACAAGGACCATTAGGGTTTTTAGTTCTATTTCAGATGGTTAAAATACAGAAACTTTAGAAAGTATTTGTTCTCATGTTTTAAGGCTATGACAGACCAACAGTCTTAACCTGGCATGCAGTGCCCTCCACCTGTAATGGGTATCTGAGACTGCAAGCAGGACTGAATGAGATAAAGCTATTTAATCCTGGTTTTTGATTTCTTCAGATATATAAGTAGCATAATAAAAACTTGCCACTATCTGAATTTTACCTAACAATATCTCTTAATAAATGCAATTATATTCCCGAGTCATTTCATCTTCAAACATTAACTTTTATTAGCCTGTATGTAGCCAACAAAAGCATTAATCAAACATTATTTAAGCAAACTGGGGTTTCTTTCTAAGTATGATATATAACTGGAACTCATGGCGATTTATTACATAGGATATATAAAAAATGATGTGTTTCCATGCACATGAACAATATCCTGTAAGTCACACCACCATAATAAGTCCATGCTCTTTTCCATTTCACTTCCTTTTGCTCCACATAGTTGCTAGTTCCTTCACACATCCCTGCCCCAGTTTTTCCCATGTTCCCTAAAACACATCCCAATGTACACATACATCTCCCTCTTTTTTCCCCTAACTAGAACTAAACCAGCAGCACTGTCTCCAAYGGCTATGGGAGACCCTGTTGACTGGTTTGAGTAGCAGATGCTGTCTGATCAGAAGGGTGGGATTTTATGTCCTTTTGGACTCATTTTATCCTGGCACAAAAGTCTCTATAAAGTTCAGAGTGGTAGGGTGCCCACAGACTATTGGCCCTGGTGGTCAGACCAGTCTTCTACTTGTGGAAAGGCAGTCCATAAAGTCATCTAACAAGATCGCTTGAAAATTTATTTCCTGGATTGTTGTGTAATGCCACTGAGTTTGTTAAGTAGCTATCCCTGTGTGGGCTGAGAAGATTTGTATGACAGGGATGTTTACAATGTGCTTCAAAAGAAGAGAAGCAGCACCAGTGAGCAGCACAAACACAGAGAGCATTCTTGGAGCAGAAATTCCACCGTGTCGGASGCAGGTAGAACACTGCCCACTGAGCCTGTCCTGTCTGTTACAGCACAGAAACACATTCAATAGGTGTTGGTAACTTGGATTTGGCCTGCTAGTTCATTAGTTCACATTCAGCAGTAGAAAATCTATTGCCCACGGCAAAGAAAAATAAATGYTACATTATAGAAGATCTATAGCCATGTAGCTGGCTTGATTTTATGAACTCTTACTACCCTGCAGCAAGTGACACGAACTCAGTATGCTGCACTGCATTACTTGAAGTAAGATACTCCTCTGTTTGCTGCCCAGGAACCTACACAGACTCTTGTAATTTCTTTGAGTGTCTGTTTTCCAGTCAGTTGTCACCACTGCTGATATGTATTTTATATAACAAATTGAGGATGTGTTGGAGAAAGACATAGCAGAGAAAACATGATAGTGTTTTTCTACAAGCAGTGAAAAGAAAAAATTAGTCACTATTTACTGTTGAATCTTTATGTCTAGCACTTCTAAAACCATGAGTAAGCTTTCACCTGTATCTGCACCCACCTGTCCCACTATTTGTGAAAATAATACTGACCTTTGTATCTCATGTGCCTTTTCTGCTGGAGTAACACCAACAACACTGGACACGAATTTTTTAGCTAAACTTCTCTGCAAAGAATTTTTTTTCTACTGATACAACAAAGGCAAACTTTCATACACAGACAAACTTTGACTTTAATTGTTTCAGTATGTGGAAACATAAATAAAACCACATACTTTTAGAAAATGGGAAAAATACAACCTAACATTTCCCTAGTGAAGACATGATCAAATAGCTAGTACTTTTCTTAAAATATATAAATTGAGAGGCTGTGAATTTTTTTCTTGCCGTGCCTCTGTTCCTGTGTGCTTGTGCATTTTAACTATTGAAGATATATGATTATAATGTATTATAGGCTATATCACACAGTCAGTGGACAGAAATGGTAAGCTGTAGTCTAGTAAATGTCCATAAAAAAAATACTACTACCATCTGAACCAAACTCGAACAMTTTACTGAGACAAGTATGAAGAAAAAAAACAAACTGTCTTGAGATACATGTGCCTCTACTGCAGATATGGTATCCAAATTCACTTATAAGAGAAATATATGTAACAAACACCCACTAGACAGAGGTAAACATGTTTTTAAAGACTTTGGTCTTTACTAAACTGGAAATGATCACCATAATTTTTTACAAAAATTATTACATATCTTCATTTTTATTTAACTATACAAATATTTTTCCACAAATTCTGAAACTTCTCTCTTTTTTATGTGGTGTTTTCAGGACAGTACATCAAATAACATGTCAAAGCAAAGCTTTTCAGGAACTTTAATAAATCTGCAAACAATATAAACAATAAAAATGCTACTTTGGAGAATACTAGGGATGATTATCTATACTTCACCTTCATGATATATTATTACACTATCTTAGCTATAATATTTTATTAAGTCAACTCCAGGGTACTCCAGGTGTCTTATAAATGGGGAATATTTTTTTCTGAAGTGTAGCCAGTCTTTTTCTTAATGATTAATCATTGAAATGGTCCATACAGAATGAAATAGCAGATTCACACCAAACTGGCATTTTTTAAAACAGAGATTAAGAAACTGTACCTAAAGAAGCTTTTAWAAAAGCACTTTTATCTTAGAATTTAGACATAAAATTTTAATAGTCTAGACTTTTATCTGTAATTTGCTTACAAGAAATATATAAAATTTCTTGAAAGACAAAACCTRCTGCATGAACTATCTTTAATGGAATATAATTACAAAAATATTTAATTTTTGTCACTGAATTAGAATGATAACCTACATGGAACTATAACCTGTTTCATTATCAGAACAAGAACTTATTTTCTCTCTCCTTTCCCCATAGATGACTCTCACTGGCATAGCCTGCTCAGAAGTCTGAAGCAGTGCTGCTAGTTTTTTAATGGATTAGTTGTTGGGCCTGGGGAAAACTGATCAATTCACACACTTTAAATCAAATCAGGATCAAAGCAATTTAATGGTTTACTAATGAMAAGTAATTAATCAGCAAACACTATGCTCAGGATCAGCATCAGAAACACAACAAAACACACAATATTAGACACATGCATACATACCTTCAGATTTCTAAATTCCATTCATATTTCATTCCAAGAAGTTCCAYTCCAACCCATCCGAACCCCGTGAGGTTTCCCCCAGCTGTGGGGGTCAAAAGCTCACCCATACCCCAGGAGTGGGTCCTGTTTGTGCACACCCCTTTTGTGGGACAAGCGGGTGCCCTGATATTTTGTTGCCCTTTGTTGTACTCTTCACCCACTGACCCAGGTCCTGGTGAGAAAACACTGTACCCTGGTGAGGTTGCTGACCTGTTACCCCTTTAGCAAGATCTTTTGTGCTGTCTCAGAAATCTCTCTGCAATCCTCTGCTTGCTGTTTAATTTGCTGAGGGTTGCCTTCCACGTTAGTGCGACCACTGTGGGGCAAAGACCCTTTTGGACAGTTTTGATTGCCCCTGACCTCTCATAGACAAACACACAGAGCTTATTCCCACTTTCTCATTTTAGCATCTGTGGTTGTAGAAGTGTCAAGGGACAGGAATGTGATCATCATCACCRTGATATTTGAATCAAAGTCTAAGAGAGAGCAGTTCCAGCTACAGTTGGGAAAACAGAGGTGTATCAAATACRACAGTCCCAACAGGCATTCAGTAAAAAGTGATTTAACTGCATGCTGTTTGCATCTCTATACTGACACCTCGCAGGGCATCTAAAAACAGCTYTTATGGCAAAAAAAGGGAAGGCAACCCGGAAGGATCTTAACACAATGGAGTACAACTGATTTGCAAGTCCTTGCTATGCTACAATGAGGTCAAGAGAAAATGTAGAGGCCATAAAGAACAGCAATGGTAGAATAAAGTGATGTAATGATTAGCTTTTGGCTACCTATCACCTAAAGCAGACCTGAAGCTCCACGCACCCAGGAGCTTTCTCCAAGGCCCCAGGCAGAGAATCGATCTACTCCAACAAGAGACTGTTACTAACACAGACTGCAGCACAACTCTAACATTAGTGCATTTCAGAACAGAAGCCAAAGTAATGCCTTTACTGAGCTGACAGGATCCAGCTGTCAAGAAAACACTTGGCTAAAATATGAATGGCAAGGCAGTGGAAGAAAGAATCACAGCCAACATATAATAGAAGTAGCAAATCCCTAGAAAGATTGAAATCACTGAAGGCCACAAAAATCAGGGAGGGGACTGTTCACTGTTGAAGGGTGCGACCTGACCAAGGATTAGGCGAACATGAGAATAGGGGAGCTCTTGCATAATACCTATGCATTAGGTAAGTAATGGTTTCCATGGCAAATGTAGAACTAATGCAAGGTTTATCAGAGGCCTCCTGTCCTCCCTTTCTCATTCCCTCCCTCTATCTTCCTTTCTTCCTACCTTTTCCCCAGTATATTTGTGTTATTGCCTTAAAATCTAAAGAATTTTAGCTTTGGACAATGAGACAATTAGACAATTACAGTATCATAACACACATAGACCCCATCTAAGGTAAACCTAGGCTGAATCATTCTAAAATTGAAAAATGAAGCCAAAACTATTAGAAAAATGTACTTTTTCATTCCTTGCATGTGAACCTAAGATGCCTGTTGGCTGGTTAAGCAAGAAACAGACTGTGAACACTGTCTTTTACATATGGTGATTTCTGATCTACATTCACCTACAGCTTTGCACTAACTTATCCAGTATCTACAAGTCCATCTAATTTGAATTGAAGGATCCAGTTGCTTTTCTGTTTCCAGCAGCTTGAGCAAATTATCTTAGAGAATCAGATCCTCACAGTTCATACTCACCGTGCTACATAAATCTTCATTAGAATTTTAGTTTTCCATTTTGGAAAATAAGTATGTTTGAGATATAAAAAGGCTCAGAGTTCATCACGAAAATTCTAGAAAATATTTGATGAATATAGGCTTCTATACGTCAGAAATRCTTCTTAAGGAATTTCTTCTGATAGACTTATAGACCAGCTTGGTAGGTAGTTATTTCCTGGAGAAAATGAGAACAAGTGTTGACTAACCTACTTTAAGAATAAAACTCATCCCAAATTTCAGATCCTCAGAGACTGACAACGTGCAGAAATAGGACAGAAATTACCTGTTTATTTCTCTGAAATTTCCCTGCTAATTCATATTACAGAGCAACTTTAGCTTTCAGTTATAAGCACAATAATAAAAATAATATCAAAATTATTAYTAAATTTTATTCTAATAATTATTATGTTTTTCCTTAAGTGTTGTTGGGGAATAGTGATGATTCTGAGTTAGTGAAATGGGAAAAATCTAGAAAGATGTGGCATTTTAATGAAATCACTCACAGCTATAAATCTAGTACTCTTATACAATAAATACAGGTACCCACACATACTGTGATACTTAAGGGTCTGTCATAATTTCTATTGTAAATCCAGTTTTTCAAGGATTAAAAGTCAGCTTTGAAAATTTTTTTGTTCCTAAGATTTGGCATTGAAGATTCATCTTATGAATGGATTTCTTTAGTGTCAGATATCTTGTTCACCCTGATAGCCTTATATCACCTTCGAACATCATGTTTGAAGTCTAATGAGGAAACAAAAATCTTGAAAAATTAAATTTCACCCTCTAAATGGTTTTCTGAGTGTGTTTGTGAGGAATGCAAACAGCAAAGCTGAGAATCGATCATACTGTGTTACTGCAGCAGCATCTAGTAGCTTGGGAAATAGACCAATATATGAAAGCAACACTTGGATTACTTGACTTTTAACCTTGGTCTCAGTATTTTTCCTTTGGATTATTGTTTCTATCATATATTTCTCTTGTGCTGTCTAACCCAGACCATCAGAATCAGAAAGGATCCAGAAGTAGAAACAACAGTAGGTTTTACTCATCCTAAATTAGGTATTCAAGTCTTAGGCATCAAAGTTTAAGCTAAGTCTCCACATTTGTCAATGGACAGACTCAAAGCCAGAAAAAATTCTTAAAATATTGATATTTAAGACAGGTTACTGAAATTGACTTATTCAAATGTGCTGTTCTAAACAGGGTCAAAATAAAGCAAGGACTGTACTTTGAGCACTTTAGCACTACTTTTCAATTATTTGAAATTACTATGTTATTTAAAAAAATCAGTTTATATGTCATCCCCCAGTTCATATAACAGAGTGTTGTTTGTTTTTTTACTTGCCATCTTTTGGAAGCATGCAACAATCACATTTTACTGGAAAAAAAATTGTTTTTAAAAAATTGACTAAATTATTCATCAAACCAGCAGTTTTGTGATGCTGATTTCTGTGCTGTATAAAATGATCTGAATTATCTGCAAAATTCTTGCTCGAATCGATGTTGTCAGCAAATGTTTAATGATTTACTTAACCTGCAGTTTTCATGGAAATCGACTATTTCCTAGAAATATTTTGTCTAGAAAGGCTTGGCTGAGAGGCAGCTGTTTTTAAAGAGCAGCATCCATCAGTACTCACTTAGCAGACCCAGGAAAATTGTAATTCTCACAAAGTCTTTTTCAAGCTGAAATTTGAGCCTTGGCTTCCTGAATCCCAGCGACAGCCCAGACCAAGGTCCACTAGACGTAGTGGACAACAAACAAAAATATTTGACAGGTCTCATTTCATCATGGGGATGAACCATAAGCTCTATTAGATCTTAAAACTTTCCAGTTAACCTTCATGAGATCTTTTTATTTATGTTTGGTACTCATCACCCAATTCAATTTGTGARAGTATATCCAAGATATCATATTATAAAATAATAAAAATAATAATAATTTTAAAAGTATTTGTGAAGGATTATTTAATTTGAACTTCAGGGAAAAGCAAACCAAAAATATATAGCTAAAATACGTTCAAGAAATGCTATATGTTCATAAGTATGTACATACATATGCATATTCATTTAGATATAAACCCCTGTTTATATATGTTTACACACGTATATTTGACAATTTTTTTCATTGCTGTAGTGTCTATGACTGTAAGAAAAATTCAATTCAGCTTATTCTTCTGGTATTTTAAGTAACCTTTTCAGAGGTCTACTGTTATAGCTATGCGTGAGTTGGGGAGAGTGAGAGGAAGAGGTTGGGGAGGATGATTGACTGCTTTGGAAAGATTCCCATTGGACTACATCCTAAATCATAAAGTAAATGGATCAAACACCATCTTTCTTGATTGAACTAAATAGTCCTTACGTGGGCAGTCTGTAGGACTTTCATAGAGCAGTATGCATTAATTTAATTGGGAGTTTTCTTGGAGTAAAATACTAAATGTGAGGAAACTGGAGAAAAAATGAGGAAAAAGGGTGTTTAATCCAGGTCTGAGGAGTTGTCTGCACTGATGTTTTATCACAGCTTAATGAAAGAGTCAAAGTAGCAGCTCTGAGAAATGGAGTCACAAGACCATATCTGACTGTTGTCTAAATGGCCAACACTGAAACTTGTATTGAAAGCATCTGGAATACGTTTACTTGCCTCACACTGGTAACTGCTTATGGTTTTCCTCCTAAGAGTTTAGAAAAGAAATTAAAATAATGATATTTAGAAAGCTATAAATACATATAGMAGGTTTTGTGGCAAGGCAAAGGCTCTTTCTAGGCATTGAAAATTTTACTCCTAATAYATAGTGATAAGAGTAAGGTTCAGATAAGCTACCAGCTATAGATAACAAAAATGGATGTGCTACAGCCATTCTTAGCTGTGGTTTTCCTGAGTGCCTGTGATGAACATCTGTGATGTTCGTAAGAACATTCTTCACTCCTGTATCTTCTCTGAAATCTATGTAGGGCTTTTTCCTCATTTAGGGGACAGATAAGCATTTTTTTCCTATCTTTTCTGGAGTAAGAGATACATTGGAAGTTCAAAATACTAACCAATCTTGTTCATCACAGGAGGTAAGTACAAAAACATTGGTGTTTTCTGTCTTCATATTCTGAGCACAGTCGCACAGCCTCGAGTTACAGAAATTCATGAATTAAAATACAAGAATATCATAGAGGTACTTTCAGTGTTGTTTAACTTTTCACAGGTAAAAAAAAAAAACAAACATGTTTTGAGGAGAGAAGAGGTACTTAGGGTTTTTATGTTTAAGACATATACAGAAAGTCCTTAAAATCATGCTTAAACAAAAYTGGTTCAATCCTTTTCAGATTATATAAGTAGGAAGAAAACATACTTCTACCACAAAACCAGGTTGTGACTGTTTTTTGGATACTCAGAATTGGTCCAAACTATAAACTTGATATAAACACATCCTTCCATGAACAAATCAGCTCATCACATTAGTTTTCTTGCTTCATATATGAAATAAAAAGTGATTTAGTATGTATGCAAACAGTGAAAAAAACTCCAGTGAAAACTGTCCACTTTTCAGAGCTTCAGTATATAACAAAGTTTTAGTGAGAGAGGTAGAAGGAATCAATTCTGTAGGTACATGTGGACAAAAATATTGYTGCTCCTCTCTTATATTTTTCTCTCAACTCCCAAATAGCGGTAGAGAAATTAAAYGTATTCTTTTCTGAATCATGTTAGTATTAGTGTCTCTAAGAACTGGTAGGAAAAAGGTGTGGTGATGAAAAGCCTCCAGGGTCAAAGGTATGACCACATTGCAAAGGAAAGAGGACATCTCCTGTGAGGGAGTGACAGGATATGCACCCTCTGTATTAAGACAGATTTCTTGCATCCCCATGGGGCAAAACACCTCATTTGAGCTCCTGCCAGACTAATGTCCATGCCCCAGTCCTTATGTGAGATTTAGACAGCAAACAACCGTCTGTCCTGGACCTTACATGTAATACTACACAGCCAGGATATTAGATTACCATTCAGTTATTTGTTTCCAAGTAGACATCCTGTCTAAATATATTTCCTTCTAAAATTTTCAGGAAAGGATAAAGAAACTCATAATATCAAGCCTGTAATACTAATGAATTGTGCATGTTCATGGGCCTACAACAAAGCCTTCATTCCAATGTGCTGTAATAGCTCTTTAATACTGGTTTTATTTCAGAAGTATCACTCTGAATTTCTTGTTGTTTCAAGAATTTTTTGGGGAAACACCTGAGTTCTCTACTTTCAGAATTGTTATACTGATTGAATAAATGAGGGACTTTGTGTTGTTCTAAAAGTGGCTATCACAAACTGTCATCTTACTTTTGATGATAATAGGATGATTAACAAAATGTATTGCTTTCCAGATTTAACAGAATATAGGTCAGCCAAGGAATTAATACTTGAGAYCTATAGCTACTCTGAAAGTATCAACTAGGGTAGATAGTGGAACTGTCTGACAAGGAAACCCATTAAAACTCTAGAATTAATTATTATTAAACTATTTCAAAATTTAGCCATTTAAACCAGCATTACAGTCTTGAAAAAGGATTTATTAATTATTTTAATTGTTAAACTTTAATTTATTTAACTGAAAAATTACACTGGTTAAATTACTGGGCATTCAATTTTAATAAATAAAAGTAAAAGTRGGATTCATTCCTTCAAAAGCTTTCTCAAATGCACTGCAATTAGTAATTCACCTGTGAGAGATAAAATGAAGATCTGCATGCCCATGTAGGGAGTCTCCCATCAATGACTTCAAAGGGAAAATTTTGTCTTCTTGTGTTGCTTCTATTATTCTCTCTTCTGCAGAGGCTACTGCAGTTCTGGTTCTGCATAATCATATTTCTCTCCTCTCCTAACAGGGCTCTTTCACTCCTTCTTAGTATCTTGCCAAGGCTGTCTCATCACTGTTTCCTCTCTCTCCATGCCATCTCTTTTCTTGAGGAGTTCCTTCACAGCTCCCAAAATATTCTTTTCATTAAGGAGGCTTTCAGGAAGCAAAGGCACAGCTCTGATCAAATCAAAGGCTCTGGAGTAATCAGGCAGCCAGGGAATCCCTGGTGATCATAGAAATGAAGTAAAGCACTTCCCCTGTGCTTGCAGAGGTAAAGCCACAAACAAAACACTTGCTATGGACTATATGGATATATGTTATGGCATCTGTTATTAAAATATATGATCCTTAGTTTCCTGGGGAAAAAAAAAAGTTATATACACAGGAGAAGCATATATATGCATACATATGCAGCACAATATGCAGACAAACAACTACACACACTTGACAACCTCTGGATAAAAAGGTTGACAAAACAAAACCACAGTAAATATTCCCAAAGTGACCAGGCACTGGYAGAGGGCTCTAGACATTGCAAGAAAATGGACAAATACACACAGAAATTAAAAATATTGGAAAAAGATAAAGCATAATATCTTCAGAGAACTATTTTGCTGTTCATGTAGGAAAAATAGGAGAAAAGATTCCGCCCCGTAGAAGCAGCAGTTCAGAATCTTGACCACAAAAATAAAGGGCTGAACTTTATTCAAAAAGGTGAGTTTGGAACTACTCCCACGTAAATCTGTATTCAGAGACACAGAATGCCAGAAGAACAGGATCAGAAATACCTTAAGATATACTTCTTTGAACTGCCTGTCATTATGGTGGTGCCACAACCTTTCTAACCTCTGGCAGACCTCTGCTGACATTCTGGACGAGATGCAGTGGTAAGCCACCACTCCTTGTCCTATCTCCACTGGATACACACACAGTTCCCTCCCTCTGAAAATAATCTCCTTTTAATTCAGCTTGCTTATATTGAAGTAGATAGGCTAGATAGATTAAAGCAATATATTTAACAGGAGTGGGTGAAGGGCTATAACTGTATCTTTTCCATATGCTAGCTATGCTAAAGAAAGAATTTTGCACATTAGAGGGTACAAAGTCATTGCACACACAACCGTTATCAACAATCAGCATTTCTCTGTACCTCTCCTAACTATCACTGTTCTCTACTGTAGCAAAAGTAAAAGTAAAGCTGAGATTTCGGTTGTTGTGAGAAAATGTTCTGGCAGCAACTGCTGTTATTCCACTAATTCTGTGTAAAAAGGTAGTCATGATCACTATGACACYGAAAATTATACTAGAGAACATGTTTTGAAAAATGGTACATAGTCAGAAAAGAGGCCATCCAACTAATTTTAGATCATTATGGAATACATAATTAAGAAGCTTTTCCATATGATAAAAGCTCATCATTCTAGCATTCAGCTGTTGGAATCATTGCTAGAATGTTACTTAACCCGTATTTTAGAACAGAATTTCTCAGTAATAAGTACTTCCTTCTTCCTGAGTCTCCTTTTTCGATATGAAAGAGGAATATTCAAAGCGCAGATAATAGAATATAATAAAAGTGATTCCCTAGTTTTTAGAGGTCAATTTGCTTTGCAATGCATTTGAAATGATTAATAGAAAGAAGAACACAATGGCAATGTGGCATTAAATTAGGCCATTTGTCCAAACACGGCCATTTCACTGATTGTTAGATACATAACTACTTTGTACAAATTTCTCTAGCAGATGTTGAAAGCCAATATTAAAAAAACAAAAGAAGAAAAAGAATTAAATTGAAAGAATTCTACAAAATTTTCTTCTGACTTAAGATTCTTTCATTAATTGTGTTTTTATACAACAAAAGGAACACTCCTGCGCCCAGACAGATCATGGACCAGATCTTCCTGGAAATTTTATTAAGGCACATGAAAATAAAGAAGTGGTTGGTGACAGGCAATAAGGCTTCACTAAGGGTAAATCATGCCTGAAAAATTTGGTGGTCTTCTGTGGCATGCTTAGAGCTTTGATGGCTAAGACAACTGACATACTTTCATTGGATTTGGGCAAAGCATTTAACAGCATCCAACACAGCATTCTTGTCTGTAAACTGGAGACATATGGATTTTATGGATGGACCCCACCAGGAGTACTGTGTTCAGTTCTGTGGTGCACAAACATAAGCAGGACATGGACCTGTTGGAGAGAGTCCAGAGGAGAGCCACGAAGGTGATCAGGGAAAAGGGGGAAAAGCTTAAAACTGAAAGACAGTAGATTTAGATTAGATATGAAGAAGAAATTCATTATTGTGAGGGTGGTGAGGCACTGAAAGGTTGCCTGGAGAAGCTGTGGATGCCTCATGCCTGGAAGTGTTTAAGGCCAGGTTGGATGGGACTCTGTGTAACCTGGTCAAGTGGAGAGTGTTCCTGGCCTGTGTAGGGGGGTCAGAACTAGATTATCTATAAGGTCCTTTCCACACCAAACCATTCTATGATTCTATGAATCCAATCATTTGGGTGACAAGTGAAATGACCCAAAGAGTGAATCTGTACCAACTTTGTGTTACTTTTGTCCTACCTGTGATGCAAAGATTTTCAAACAAGCAATCTGAATCTTATTGTCTAATAATAATTCCATTTTCTGTGAGAAACAATCATCATTCTGAACATCATGATTATAGGAAAATGGGTTATTATAGCATCTAAATTTGCAAGAAAAAGAATTGTTTTCAGTCCAGCTACAGTAGCGTAACATCTGTGCTGAAAAAGCTGGTTCTAATATACCCTGTCTTAGTCTTTTTAGAATCATAGTCATTATATCTCAATTTGATTGCCAAGGAGACAGAAGCAGGATAATGAATTAGCTAAAGCATTGAAATCAGCAGCCAGTGAGAATATTCACACTGGCATGACGGTCTTCCCCTGTGCTTGGTGCAGAAGCCAAAATATATCTGACCTACATTAATAGCTGTACATTAATTTGACTAAATATGATCACAGAGAGAGTCATTCACACACAGCATAAGTAATTGTCTTTAAAGGGAAATACATTTCATTGTGCTACTCAATCTTCTGTCCCATGTCCTTGCAATGATCATGGCACAGTGTTGCCAACTGTTTTATCTGGTAGCAGTCTAATACCACTGTCTTCAAAATAGTTTTTAGAAATAACAACAGAACTARTACTATAATAACATCACAATATGATATCTACTTGGGCAATGTGGTTGCTATTCCTTATACTCCTATTTGCATGTAGATTTATACCTGTAGCAAATTAGTTTAGCAAGCTTGCTCTAATCTAGGCAAGTGCACATACACTTTTTTTTTAGTGAAATGTCCTTTTCTTTGCCTATGTACCACACACTTATCGGGTTTCTGATTTTAAGAATAACACAAAACCTTTATAAAAATTCATGTTAACTGGTAAGACAGTCTTCACTAAACACTTAGTATACACATTTCATTCAGTGTGTTCTGAGGACCAAATTTCATTATATCTTTACATTCAAGTCAAGAGGAACATTTTATAACAGAATATTCTTCTGTTTCTGTCAAGAGGTATACATTTAGCAGGAATTTAAAGCATATGTTTAAGGGGTTGGCTGAAAAGGGATCATCTGAAGAATCCACTGGTCCATTTGTGGTCAATTATTTCTTAGTCTAGCTGCCAGCTGGCTCTGTTGTGGTTCTCTGAACAATGAGACTTCTCCCAAGGAGGGAAGGGTTGAAAGACAATTCATCATGTTACAGTTGTAGTACAACTGACATATTAAAATAAACTATACCAAATTTAAATAATTTAAGTATGCAAGTATTACTGTATTAGCCAGTTCATGTGTTAAACTGTGTACTTTTTTCTTATCAAACCATTAAGTAAGATATTAGTTAGTTTGATTTTATGGTTGCCACTACCTGTGTCTAATTATGAATTCCTTGAACCTTTCTCATGAGCATTTATTGATATCAAGTTTTTAGGCAACGGTAAATACTTGGAAAATTTGAACTTAAATGTTAAGTAACATTATGTGACTTAGGAGTTGGAAAAAATAAGAGTAGTTTTATATTTTAAGAAGTCTCTTGCTCTTTCTTGCTCTTTTTTTGCAGCTTCACCTTTCAAAAATTTCTCACTCCACTTTAAGAATTCCATATTGATTTGCTCATTTGTTTCTGATGAATTATTATTTCCAGATTAAATTTCCTATTCCTTATTCTCATTTCAAAAGTAATTTTTGCTTGGTAAATCTAAGAAAACTCTTCAAATGTAACAGATAGAGAACAARTTGAAAAGATACTTATTTTTTCTGTAAAATTAAACTCTGAAACTAGATTGCTTATTAGGGTTATTTCTTCAGTTGCTTAAATAAAATTAACTGCTCTGACAGTTTGCTAGACAACATGAAATTTTGGAAATTAAGTGAAATAGTAAAAGGCAGGGAAATAAATAATTTTGCAGCACTTAAAATACATCATGCTCACTAACTTTTAGAGTAATGGCAATCTTTAATTAAGCTTCTGCTCCCTTCCACAGATTTCCTAAGGAATAAAGAACGTTGTGAGGATAGACAAATAGGGGCAGAAACCCAGAGAGAATAAGTCGTGCGTTTGCTAAAGTAAAATTTCTTTCCCTAGGCATGGCACAGACCCATATTAACAGATTGAGTTCTTTTGTTTTCTAAGAGCTACTTTTCTCATTTACAAATTTGGTTTGGTTTTTTTGGGGTTTTTTTTGGTTTTTTTTTGTTGTTCTCTCTTTTTTTTTTTTTTTTTTTTTTTTTTTAGTGCTAGAGTTATTTAGTTCCAGTTATTTCATTCTCAATTACAGGAGCTTCATGTTAAGGACATTACTCAGCTGTTTGCATTTCCTTCAGTGTCTCCTTCCTTTACAATCTAAATGAGAGTTGTCCAAGTGCAGAGGAGATAGATAACCTCAGCTTCTCAACTGCTACATAATTCCAGAGTTTCGTTCACTTCAACGAATGTAAGCTGATCTGGCAACAAAGGTAAGAGCACAAGAAGATCCCTGGTTTTGGAATATTAACTGCCATTTGGCATTTGACATATGTTTTAACTTCAATACAGAGAACATAGAATTCTGTGGATATATAATTTGTTTTAATGTAAAATTCAACATTGCTACAAATACATATATATCAGATAAAAGCAGAATTTTGTTTCCTAAACAGGAACTCGGTGACATAAAAGATCTTTTAGGGTGAACAACACATTTTCTTTATAGAGATTAAAATATGTCTTGAAAATGATCCTATAAAACCCCCAGTTATTCAATATTTGGATCGTTTGTATCAGAACTAGAAATCATCTGTTTAAATCTCATTGCTCTCTACTCCTTACAGCTGCTGCTGTTGAGGGCACTCACAGATTCCCAGAGAAGCAACATATATTTGACTTTAGGACCCCTTGCTTCACAAGGCTCTTGTCAAATTAAAGACACTTGCCAAARGAATTTACAGGGATATTAACTGAAATACTGGCCAGCCTTTCACAAGACAAAATACAGTGGAGGACACATTTTAATTAAACTTCTTGTACAGGAAGGTGTCCTCAGGCAGCAAAAGCTGGGTTCCCCCTTGCCTCTCTGGTTCTGATGATAAACTGCTGAATCCTGAGCACACAAAAGGTTACTGAACTCCCATGTGTGTAACTGTGAAGGAATATTTTCTCAGTCACTGACACAGCTTATATTTTCTCTGAGTTTGTTCTCAGTTTTAAAACCATGCCACTAAAATTTGCCCAGCAGACATGAAGCCAATCAAGATCAGATCTTCTACCTGAATTTGCTGCTAGAGTGGGATGGGCAGAGGTAAGGAAAAACATATGTTTTTGCCACAGCCTAAAGAGCAAATTTTTCTCCTCAGTGACAGTAATGGCCTGCGAGAAAAGACATATCTTCCCTTAACCCTCCTCTCACCCAAACCCTTCTGCTATATTGACTTGTACCCCTTAACACAGCCAATGTATAATATCAGTGCTCACTTCGTAAATATGCACAGATTTCGTCTTTGAGCAAGCAATATTGATTGTAATGAAACCCATAACACAATAGAAGGGAAGAGTAAAAATATACTTAAATATTAATAGTGCAGCAATTACACTATTAATTTGTACTATCAATTGGAAAATCTACAAACACAGATATTATACACTGTTATTTTCATGTATGCTATTTTTCATAATCTTTAATGGTTAAATCCAGGAAATTTTAGTCTAGTATATAGTCAGCTGAAAGTTGAAAATATGAACTATCTTTTAAATTATCTACTAAATATGAACCATTACCAGATACTGTATCAGGCTTTCTTTCTGAGGCAGAGTAAGCTAAATCCTGTAAATCCTCATACACATATTGGTTATATGTACAAAACATCAAAAGTAATTTCAGTGAGAATTGCCCTGCTAAAAACCAAATGGAGTTTGATGTCTCAAGATCAAACACCTATTCTTTAAGTAGTCTTTCTCTTTCATTGAGATGATTTGAAAAGTAAGATACTACAACTCAGGCCAGGAATGCAGATTTTCTCTCACCATCCATGCTGTGTAGACAGCTTAAAACTCGGAAGATGCTTGGAGCATACAAGCTGAAACTCAACACACAGAAAACAAATAAACAAATTTATTTGACATTAAACTTGAAAAATATTTTAAATAATATGTCGGAATTCTAGGCACAGTAACTCCCTTGTCACATCAAAATTAAATCTGGGTTTGGGACACTACTGAGAAGGCACAAGAAGTATTTGCAAAAACTGACTGCACTGAAGTGTGAAAAATCAATTAAAACTTCCAGCCACCTCTGGATATAAATATTTTCCATGAAATAAAATGTTGCTAAAAAGCTCATATTATAATTAAACACTTTAAAAAGAGTCCATTTTATTAAAAAAAAAAAAAAAGTTAGAAGATAAATTAAAATTGAATAGACATATAAGATTTTAATTACAGATTTAAATTGGATTATCTGGTCTTTAAATATCAAACCCATAAATATTATTTTTTAACTCATATTTTCAGCTTTATATTTATTTGTTTATATCCTTCCTTACATAGCACATGTGCTCGGACCTGACCAGGCAACCTTACATAACTGAATACTCCATTTGATCTGTTGAGCCAAAAATGTGCGACTGCTGCTGGGTAACCAAAGCCTCGACAGCTGAACATCACCAGATTTGCTGACCTGCTCTGCAGCTTCAGACATAAAGCCATGGTGTGCTCTCACCACTCTTACCCTTCAGCCTTCCCTTCAGTGTTTTGTGCTCTTACTACATCCTCCTTACAGTGGTGTATCAGCTTTGCTGCTTCACTGACTCACCTTTCTGCTGCATTTGAAACCTTCTTTAGTGAGGTGTAAGGAGTCTGAGCGGATCCCTCAGGAATTCTTCAGTTCAGCAAAGCATCTTCTGGCAAACGACAGGGGTCTCAGACGTGCAATAAGAGGGGACAGGGGGCTATCCAACCATTCCAGTAATGAACTGGGGGGATTGCACTAAGGATACCAGTCAAGGTGTGTTAGAGTGAAAGCTTCTCTGGACCTAGGCCCAGAGGAAAGCCAAAGTACAGGAGTTGAATTGAAGCCTTTAGACAAGCTGAGATACATAAAGTCATACCAAAGTGAAATAAAAATATAATTTTTTTAACTTCTAGTAGAAATACATGCTAACTGCTTTAAACATTAAAAAGCTGCTGCAGAGACCTTGAGCATAGTTCCTTTAGCTGTAGCAGTGTTATTCTTTCATAGAGTTCTTTATTTTAGACAAAATATGGGTAGAATTATATTGTTCACATTTTTTAGATATATTATTTTAGACAAAATATAGATAGAACTATATTGTTCACATTTTTTAGATATAGTGTTCACATAAACAATACGAGCTGATAGAAACTGTATACGCAAATCCGTGTAATACCTATGTAATGCTTACGATTGTTAGAATTAGACCAGGATAGGTTAAGAAAAGAAAAACTAGAATCGTGTGTTAATTTCATTAGTTAATTAACAAAAATAATCCACACTTCTCTAAAAAAAGTAGGTAGTAGTTAGTAATTAGTTAGAAGAAATTAGAAGAAGAAGCTGTTTGCTGCCTGCTGTTTTGCTGCTGCTGCTGTTGCTGTTTGGCTTTACCATGTAACCCCCTCGATCTCTGCCTTCAAAAAGCTATGAGACTGTGAAATAAAGAACTTATCAGAACAGCAGCATCCTCTGCTCTCTATTGCTCTAGTCCGTGAAGGAAGGGCTTCCATCAAAAGCTCAAAAAAGGTGAAGGGATGTTTGTTGCCACTCCTACTTTTAATAGCTAGGTAATTGCCAATTTCCAATTCCAAAACTCTGGGAGAGTTTTAACTGTATTTTAACAGGAGAAAACTTACTATAACAACCAAACAACACAAATTAACTTTCTTTTACTACAGTAATGTCTAAATTACTCAGAGCAGTATTTTCATACTGACAGAGCTGCTGAGAGACCTAGCACTCATTCCCCAAAGCAGACTACAACACAAAAATTAGTATCTCACTGGATCAGACCAGAGGATTCAGAAAGTTTAGTGTCTTGTAGATGACCTTATGTATAGACTGTACTTACTGCATTTATGGAAATACTGAAATAAATGTAAACCTAGTTTAAGAAGCAAATGCTGTAACAATGTGTCAAGATGAGTTTATATAAATCTGTCAGAGACCGGAAATATTAGTCTATAGTGAACACCATACTGCTGAGCATTTCTTGAATTTTTCTGTTGTGTTTTGTTTTGCTTTGTTTTGTTTTTAAGCATGACGGATTTTAAAAAGTGCTAGTCAACATTGATGCTGTCATTACACTCCCAGTTATAGTAGAAATCACACTTAATAACAGTCCACAGAAAATGTTTGAAAGGGAAGTACAAGCAAGTCATCAACTCACTACTGAATCACACTCATGGTAAAAATATCTTTAAACCTAAATTGTAAAAAAATATATTAAGATATTTAAATTCACTTTCAAATATTGGTTCTCCCATCCTTAGTATAACAATTATAGACAATACAATATAATTAATTGACTGAATTAAAGCCAGAAAATTTGACATAATATCCACTGGGAAAATGACTTACTTTGAATGGAGGTTTTTCTTTTTAAAATCATTTATAAAGGGAATAAAATAAACAGCACACTTGGGAACATGCAGGCATGTGGATTAGTAGGCTTGTTTGAACTTCAGTTCTATAAACTATTGATCTACTCCGATCAGTTCCTTATTGTAACTCAAACTCAGAACGGTTTAACCTGACATCCCTGTACAAGTAAAATATTTATTTTTCCTACAAGCAGAGAAGAATATGTTATTATTTCAAGTAAGCAATAGAAAGGGCAAGGTTAACTGATAAACAGTAGCCTGCAGCTGAGGTTATCCTGTCACTGCTAGAAAGCTGACACCAACTTAGCTCTAGCATTTCTAGATAGATGATTCCCGTGCTTTAGACTGATTGACCTTTTCTTGAAATCCATGTTCCAGTGCATCAGCTACTACTATACACAAGGAGAACACGCCAGACGGTGCTGTAACCAGCTGTCCCTGCTCATCTCCTGTCAGCCTTTGCCTGTTAACTTCGTCACCACAGAGAGAAATATTTTTACCAAGGAAGAGAGAAAGAATGGAAGAGAATGCCACAAGCTGCAGAACTTTTGCTGGGACTTCATTCTCCATCCCTGCTTGGGACACCTTCCTGCTTCTTCCTATCCTAATGCCAACATGGTCCAGCTTGAGAACAGAATCCCATTTATACAACTACAGACCCCAAACACAAAAACCCAAGAGCCAGGATAAGAAACAGGCCATGAAGATAAGGATGCAGGAAACAGCTGTGAGGTGCTGATGATCTCCTTTACCAGAATCAGCACAGGCAGGTGCAGTCATGAGGAGGGATTTTCATGGGTCATTTTCTTTTCCAGAACTCCCCTTCAGGAATGGCAACAGTCAAAGCAGTTGGGTATGTGTGACAAGTTTATATGAGAGAAAGCCTGGCACTAACAGCATCTGACAGGCTCTAACAGAGTCCTACAGAAAAACAGTTATAGGAACTTCTTGCCTTTAAAGTCAAGGAAAAGAAAAAAATCACAACACTCATCATATATACTTAGACACAGAAATGCTTATTGACTTTATAGAATTCACCCTGTCATTTCCTGTAGGATTTCATTTCCTTGTAGTGGCAACAGTTGATGCAATGAGTTTATTTGATGAGGCTGCTATGCAAGTCTATGAAATGTAATGGTTTCTAGGCTAGCATTGTGTTTTTCCTATCTTAAACAAGCACATGCCAATGCTTTCTAATTTGAATTAGTAATCACATCCTACAYATTACAAACCATCAGATSTCAGCTGCTATCAAGCTGTTCCATGTTGCCAGCTATCCTTGATACAAGATCATTTGATTGTTGCTTGGTGGTTGCTAAGGCAGTCCTGAAAAGCCTCATTCACGCAGTATAGGATATGTTCAATGCTTTAGTTTTCAGGCTACCTGTCTTCCCAAATGAGTTTCACGATGGATTTTGTGGCACATCAAAAAATTGCATCCTTGCTCAGAGTTTTTCAAGAAATTCCCCTTATTTCAGTGTTCACAAATAAGCAGGACCTGACTGTGAGAAACTTCAGATAGAAATTCACCACTGTCATGGGCTGACCCGGGCCGGATGCCAGGCACCCACAAAAGCAGCTCATTCACTCCCCTCTGCAACTGAAAAGAGGAGAGAAAATTTAATGAAGGGTTCATGAGTTGAGATAAGGACCAGGAGASATCACTCACCAAATACCATCACAGGCAACACAGGCTCAACTCAGAGATATGAATTTATTACTAACAAAATCAGAGCAGGATAATGAGAAATAAAATGAAACCTTAAAAACACCTTTCCCCTATCCCTACCTCTTTCCAGCTCTACCTCCTACTCCAGCAATGAAAGGAGGCAGGGAATGGGGTTATGATCAGTTCATCACCTGTAATTTTGTCCCACTGCTCAGGGAGAGGAGTCCTTCCCCTGCTGCACCGTGGGGTCCCTCCCACAGGAGACAATTCTCTGTGACCTTCTCCAATGTGGCTCCATCTCAAGAGCAACAGCTCTCTGTGACCTGCTGCAGCATGAGTCCATCCCACAGGCAAACAGGCCTCCCAAAACTGCTGCAGTGTGGGTCACTCTTCCACGGGGTGCAGTCCTCCAAGGACAGGCTGCTCCA